>LGRX02000152.1:0-158580 GCA_001247695.2 Cymbomonas tetramitiformis
CCAGTGAATGACGCATGACCAAGGCCAGCACACCGTCACTCCAGTGAATGACGCATGCACACACTGGACAGCACCGAGCACATGGATCAGAAGGTCCGAAGGCGCTGGGTAGCTTGATCTTGGGACACCTTGCTCCATGGCAGCACGCAGCACTGGCTTCCACATGTTGACCATTCCCATCTCCACGTAGGCGCTCAGCAGGGCCTCGCCTGCTACCCCCCATGCCCTCCTGTTGCCTCCCTGCGGCAACGTGCAGCGAGCTCATGCTGTGCTTCACGAGCAGGGCGCTCTGGAATGCAGATTAACTCCAGCGCCATGACCCCTGCGCGCGCGGCCCTTTGCGCACATCACGGGACCCCCTTTGCACGGCCCACAAAAATCACAGCGCTGTGGCACAGAGACTGAAGAAGGTGTCGGACTGCCCATTGCACCAGCGTGTTCCACAAACCCACAAGGGCAAGGGCAATAGCCGGAGGCACCGATCGCAGCGCCGGTAGGGAGCTGCAAAGCTCACCCAGCTTCGTTGGCTTGAAGAGGTTCGCCTCCGTTTTGGTTGCGTAATTACGCTTAGTCATCGTCTCTATATGCTGCAGTGCAAGCCGACACACCGCCCACACCCCCGCCGCCCGCAGTCAAGCCAATTTACCACCGTGCCACCTGCGGAGGAAGGTGGCACTGACGCCGGGCATGCCGGACGTGGATGCTTGCCGTGGAGCAGGGCTGGGGCATGCCGCCCTGCAGCACAGTCAGCAGATGGCCGCAGCACGCTGGAGCTGCAGATGCAACACAACACGCCAAAAATGTTGCAGCGCGGCTCACACCCGTGCAACACGTGTGCCAACTTGCTACAAATTGCTGCGGCGGTTTTGCAGGGAAGGCGCACTGGCTGTGCTGAGAGACACGCCGAGAAGCTGCGCAAGCATGGCACCTGCGCCATCGTGGCGTCTGTGCCGATGCCATTTTGGTCCATCATCGACAGCAGCTCCGCTTCGCCCAGATAGTTTGGGGGCTGGGTTCGCCCTTGCTCGAGAAACATCGAGCTCGGTACAAATGTCATCCCCTGCGCCATCGCGCACCCTCTCACCTCTCACAACATCGAGCTCGGTACAAATGTCATCCCCTGCGCCATCGCGCACCCTCTCACCTCTCACACCATCGATCTCGGTACAAATGTCATCCCCTGCGCCATCGCGCACCCTCTCACCTCTCACACCATCGAGCTCGGTACACATGTCATCCCCTGCGCCATCGCGCACCCTCTCACCTCTCACAACATCAAGCTCGGTACAAATGGCATCCCCTCCGCCAGCGCGCACCCTCTCACTACCTGCCGGAGTCTCCCGGAGCTTCACTCTCTGCCCAGCCAAGATGAAAGCCCAAGCGCAGCGACCACAGCGGACCATGTCAGCCGGACATATTATGACGAGAGGTGCTGTGCCGGCAACAGTGCACACAAGGAGGCTTGCCAGCGATGTACGAGCTTCGCACAAGGGCAGAGAGTGCTGACCGGCTGCGCCTCTGCAGCCGCCTGGGGTGTACCTCCTCGAAGAAGGGCAGGTTGGCGTTGCCCCCCCAGCTCTCGTATCTGTACACCTCGAGCCAGTTCCGCTGCTTCACGATCAGGCCCCGCGTCGAGAACAGCTCTCCTGCCGCCGCCACCACCACCACTCGCCGGAGCGTCTTCCCTTGGGCCCCTCCGCCTCCCAAAATAAGACTGAGCCTGTGTCCTGCTGAAACTGCGTATCAGTGGCTACACCCTCAGGGAGGCTCCCATGTACGCCGGCACGCCACACATAATCGCCAGTCAACATCAAACTATCAGGCTCGGCCCTCTCATGCCAAACAGCAGTCAGTGACAAGCGAGCCTCGTCACGCCCCTCTCCCACCGCGCAAGCAACACCATCGGCCTCCCTTTGTTTGTGTCGAGGGCGCACTACCTGCAATATCGATCTCCACATCGGTGCTCTGACCAACGGCGGGGATCGAGCAGCATCTGCCTTATCCGAGCCCCCCCTTGCGGATGTTCAGCTCGTCAGACAGCTGTCGCATGCGATGCGGCACAGTGGAGAATAGCCGTGTTTGCGTGTTGATGACATCAGCCTAGCGAGATGACGCAGTGATCCGGGCCTCAAAGTTGGGAGCACTCCGAGCCCCCCCCCCTCCCCCCGGGGGCGGACGGCGCCTCCAAGCAGGTCACACCGCGAAATGGAGCTCATCCACAATCCCAAGGTCGCACGTGGGCACCGGTGACTCGGACATTGCGGGCCAGTGGTGCGGGAGACGGGCTTAAGCGGCGTGCACGTTGATGAGCTGAGTAGCCATGGGCAAAGTCAGAGTGCAGCACAACTAAACAGAAGGGGGAGTTCATAGTGCAGAGGGCTCGGTGGGCTCTGACGCGAGAAAGTGCCGAACCACGAGCTCGTACACCTGCTGCTTCGGTGGTGGCCACGTGCCCATCTCCTGACGCCCCCCGCCGATCGGGCGCATGCATCAGAATCTAATCACGCAGGCCAGCAGCGTGGCGCGGGCCGCACGCTGTGGATGGCTGAGATCCACACAATCCCTCGAGGTTCCGCTCATTGGGCAGTCGAGCGAGCACAGCTTTCCTCGGATTGGTGGCTTTCGCCGACTGCCATGGACGGCGCTTTGGATCGAACTTCTGACGGACGCTTTTGATGCGGCGCCAACGAGGCGCGCGGCCCCCTGTTGCCTGTGTGGAGGGGGGTCCAGGAGAGGCGCAATCAAATCGGAAGTGAAGGTTGGAAAGGGGGGCTGTACACCCGCGTGGTGTGGCGTGAGGCACCTGCACAGAGGCGCACTTGGTAGGATGAATGGGAGGGTGGGCCTCGTCATTGTGCCCCCCGCTGCCAGGAGGCCTGCGCGCACCCCCTTGGAGGTACCTCAGAGGCGCAAAGAGGGGAGGGCTGCATCCCCATCGGTGAGCCAGGCGTCGAGGTTGTGGAGAGTACGGTCAATGCCACCTGGGATCATTTGGCGTGCGCGGCCAATGAGGATGGGACCAGCAGGATCAGCCACGCAGGGCTCACGTCGGAGACAGCAAAATTGGCCATGCCGAGCAGCGTCGTGACTCATGTCCAAACTGCCCACCAACCATAGAGAGACGCAGGACGCAGCGATGAATGAAGCTCGGCCCATGCTCGGGCGTGAGTCACGCATGCGCCTGCCCCTGTCCATGCGTGAGCACAGATTCCGAGAATGCGCTAAGCCAGGCTGGGGGGAGCAGCGTACGGAATAATGGGTACACTTGGCGAACTCTCGGGGAAAACATGGCGCGCACCTGTAGAGGCCGTCATTCATCATACGCAGCACGTACGCCCCCCATCGCTCATGATGCTGCTGGGCCTCCACCATGCCCTGCGGCCGGCGTGACTCCCTTGCTGTGAGCTGTGGCGTGTGGGCAAGCAGAGGACATGGTGCTGCGCGCCGTGCGGTGAACAAGTCGTGGCGTGTGGACAGGCAGCCCGCTGTATGGTGCCTTAAGCCCATATTAAGTGGGGTGGGATATCTGTCGCGAACTTTCATACGCGATATCGGAATATCCATATCTGTCAACAACTTGAGGGTTGTCATCGATATCTGTCAACAACTTTTATATGCGATACCGGAAACCTCTGCTCTTTGTAAGGACGAACCTGGGCTGATTACTTACTGACGCACATAGTTGATCAAACCAATCTTCTGATTGGTGAACTAAATTACATCACCAATCGCAGAGTTGTATGATGACACGACGTCATCGTCCAAAATGTGTGGCCCCAGTGTACGTAGTGTAAGTTGTGGGAAACACGGGGCAACGATGTGGCATATGGCAAAGGATCGCAGGAGGTACGTCGTGCGCGCAGCCTTGGGCCTACCATGACGTCAGTCCCTTCGGGGAAAGCGTCGGTCTCCGTGCGAGGGTAGCTCAAGAAACCCGCCTGTGCAGACGCCCACAAGACCCATCAACCTCAAGGAGACCCCGGGGCTTCCCTTCATAAGCCGTGCACTGATCTCAGTAGCCTTGCTCCTCTCCCCCCCACACGTAGGACTGAGTGCGCGAGCAGGAAAGTTTGGCAGACTCCTACATTGACGCAAGCATCAAGAGTTGGGCCCAGGCAAGCACAGGCGAGTCTGCTTTGAAGGCACATAATTATACGGACCTCCGGGCGTTTTCATTTCAAGGAAATCAGTAAGCGCTTGCTATTTCCAGAATGACTGCAACCGCCTCAATGGTAAAATGAACCGAAGGATCGGTCAAGCGGCCGATGAAACATCTGACAAAGTAGGGCAACGAAATGCCGGCTGAAGGCCAACCAATGAAACATCTGACAAAGTAGGGCAACGAAATGCCGGCTGAAGGCCAACCGATGAAACATCTGACAAAGTAGGGCAACGAAATGCCGGCTGAAGGCCAACCAATGAAACATCTGACAAAGTAGGGCAACGAAATGCCGGCTGAAGGCCAACCAATGAAACATCTGACAAAGTAGGGCAACGAAATGCCGGCTGAAGGCCAACCAATGAAACATCTGACAAAATAGGGCAACGAAATGCCGGCTGAAGGCCAACCGATGAAACATCTGACAAAGTAGGGCAACGAAATGCCGGCTGAAGGCCAACCAATGAAACATCTGACAAAGTAGGGCAACGAAATGCCGGCTGAAGGCCAACCAATGAAACATCTGACAAAGTAGGGCAACGAAATGCCGGCTGAAGGCCAACCAATGAAACATCTGACAAAGTAGGGCAACGAAATGCCGGCTGAAGGCCAACCAATGAAACTAACCAATATTTGCATACGAATGCGCACTGAAGTCAAAGCCGTACCATCGAGCACAGTGAATTTCCAGTAACAATCGACGGTTAGATTTTGGACTACCATTCAGCAATTAAGGTTCACACAAGCACTCCGCAAGTAGCATCTGCAGTGCGGCGAGGCAGACGCTGCACCTGGTACAGCTCTTCGGCTAGCTGCAGTGTCTGCTCGGCACCAAGCCGCAAGTAGCGAGATCCCCTCTTCTGCATCTCTAAAGTGTTCAGCGGTACAGGCGGATGCTTCAGTGACTCACGACCAGAAGCCTGCGTGCCAGGGACCAGGCAGACATCTCCTCACAACCGTGCACGGAGAGGCAAGCTAGCGCCAAGCGCTGTGACACGTGCGCCGTGGACTGGTGTGGCATGGCACACACTGAACGGCGTCAGGCTCACCAGGCAAAGGTCAGCGCGCCGCAAACCCGGTGGAGGAGAGAAGCATGCCCCATCATGGCTAGGCCGTGACATGATACCAGACACACTCAACGGCGTAGCCCCCCCGCCGGCGGTGTGAGTTGGAGCCACATACAACCCCCTCGCCGTTGGGATTTCGGGTTTTAGGATTCAGGGGTTTAGGTTTCAGGGTTTGTGGTTTTAGAGTTTAGGGTATATTCTCTAGGGATTTGTGTGTTTATTGTTTAGGGTTTAGGTTGACGGTCTACAAATGGTGTGTGACCTGGTTTGATCCTCTCAGCAGGCTACGGCGGCAGCTTGCTCTGATGCGGATTCCTCTCTCTGTCTTTGGAGATAAGTCGCCAAAGGAAGTCCGAACCGATTGAAATGCAGGAAGTCCAAACCAATCAGCAGACACACAGCGAAGACATCTGGAGGGATTTGGATGCACAACTTGGGAAGGGCTCTAGGACAAGGCCCAGACATCGTTGATGCCCAATCTCAAGGGGTTTCCGTGGGCACGAGGGTGGCCCGCCTGCGATCTAGCAGACATGGGGATGCCACATTCTAGGGGGGGGCACGGCGAGACTCGGCGGCTATGGGTATAACTGTCCCTCAGGCGCCCCTTGCGGGCCTGGAAGCCACCTGGACTCTCGCATAAACAAGGGAGGCCGGGGAAGCTGGAACCCCACGGGGCTCAGGGTGCTCAAAGCTAGTATTTCCAGCCGCAGTGGCTGGTGAGTGGAACCACAAGCAGTGTGCATCTCATACACTCTCGTGTGAAACATGAGTACACACTCATGTGAAACATGAGTACACACTCATGTGAAACATGAGTACACACTCATGTGAAACATGAGTCTCAAACCATCGCAGTGTGCACACGATATATAAGCGTGTGACATGGAATTCACAGACACACAGTGAATTCCAGAGGGCAATACATAGATACGCCCTTGACACGAGCAGTACGGACATGCGTGGAAAGAGTATATACATTCAACCGTAGGGTATGGGATTTGCGCCACCTAGGTTGACATGAATCACTGACGGGTGCATGGAAGATAAACTTGGAATGACCAAGGAAACATCTGTATGCACCTATTAGCTTGCTGTTTGAAGGACTGATGAAAGTTGCAAAACAAGAATCCGTTTGAATGAAGATTAAATCCGTCTTAAAGAACGGTAAGGGAGATCTCAAAGATAGAATGGCAACCTTGGTGACAGTAGCGATGGGTGCATCTATGCACATCTCATAGAGGATAGTGGCCGCCATATGGTCAAACATCCGCCCTCGCCTCCAGTTAAAGTCTGCTTTTGCTTGGTTGGGAGCAGGACGGCCTCGGCCTGGCTGTAAACCAGGTTGATCGCCCTCCCTACCTCCCGGGTCTCCCTGTCTGCCCTCGACATAACAGCACTTGATCGTCCAGAAGTCCTCAGCAACATGCGCTGCAATTGCCCTACAACAGCAAAGGGACATGACAGTGTTCAAAATTAGTTCTGCAGAGCGCGCAAGACATGACTCGGCAACTTTGTACAAATACAAGAACGACTCCAAAAGGCTCGTGCGAAGAAGATGGAGTACCATGCACGTTCAACGATGAAGCCCAGGGTGGGGAACTGGCACGGTCCGTAGCTGAGTAATGGCCCCTTGTCTTCATGCCATTCAAAGTCGAACCTGTTCTGCAGTGTTCTCAACGCAAAGTTTTGTCAGCACAGTGACTCACCGCATTTCAAGTATCAGCGTGTGTCACGGTCGTGTTAAGGGTTTTTCCCAATACGGTTTAAACTCTCAAGACCTTCATAGCAAATCAATATGAGGCTTGACCCGCAAGGAAGCTCGATCCGAGGACTCATTGTAAGCACACAGATAGAAAGTTACCTGTAAAAGAAGTGTTTGGAAGCGGGTGAAAGCAGCGCCAAGACGCAGGTCTATCTCTTGACGCGCGTCCACGGCCATCGCCTCGTTTTCATTTGGACGTACCAAGTTGTTGATGGCTTGGTTGATTTCCCGAGGGATGACCGCTGAGAAGCGCGCACGCCAAATGTCCAACCTTGGATTCACTTCGCGGCACACCTCAATCACCTGCTTCAAGCAGAACTGGCAATAAGTCTGGGAAACACATCACAGAAAGTCCCTGATATGATGCTGAAAATGCTTTCCTTGCGCCTCTGAAGGTACAAAAGACACTTTCCACAACCTGAGATCATACTCCATTGTCCCAAGTTTGCGGAATGTTAACTGGTACAATACGATATCACAGTACAAAGGTCGTACAGTACAAAAGAAGTCTGCACACTACAAAACAAGTCTCAGATCCAAACACCGCACCTCAAAGGCGATATTTTCTCCCTCTCTGTCGCAGTCGAGCCAGAGTATGAGCCAATCGCTGGTCGTAGCTTCTCGTTGCAGTGTTCTCTTGAGATTCACTTGATTGTTTTCCTGCTTCTCACCATCGGAGGAGATGAGCATGAAGAACAACTGAAGTGCAACTTTGTCAACGACATAACGAAAGACATTCCAACATGTGCCAAGTCCTACGTGCTGAGGTTTGGACTACAAAACAAAAATTGGGGAAACGAAAATTGATCCAATCCAATGTAGGTTAAGGAAAGCAAATATATAACACGACTCGATCGATCATTTCCTAAGAGTTTTACCTGATTAACGATCTTCTGAACTGGGGCTTCGAATAGTTGCTCAGGTGAGCACGATGTCCACTTTCTGAACCGGTCGGGAAAGTCGATGCCCATGAGGTGCCCGCTGACGGATGTGAAACGGACATCGCAGTTTCTACCTCGTAGCTGACATTGAAAATCGTAAACTGGATTATAATTTGAACTGTGGAACAAAAGCAAACATAGCTCAGTCGAGTAGTAATGGAAGACGGTACCGGATTCGAGGTGGGATGAGCCGCGTTTGACGAGTAAGCGTTTGTATGTTCGCGCGTGCTCTTGGTTCTCGCGCGTGCCTTAGGCTCCCAGCAGTGAAAATCAGAAGGGGAAATCACAATATTCCAAGTCAAAGTCATGACGCAACACATGATGAGCGAACGGTTCCTGTCAATACAAATAGTATGGGAAGCCTCAATTCAGAGGTCTTACAAGCCTGGCCTGGAGGGTGGAAGACGTCCGCCTACGAGTATTTCCGTAACTCCTCTACACACCGAAGGCTTCTCGGCAACGCACAGTACGCGGACAGCACCTCCGTGGCGCATCGTAGAATCAAGCTAGTCACTCAAGCGGAGCTGTGAAATCGTTGCCAATGCAGAAGCGAAAGTCAGCTCAGCAGAACTTGACAAGATGGTAGAACGAGAATACTGTTACGGTTTTTCTCAAGGTAAGGTACAAACCTAGGAATATGTCGTTTAAACAAGCTGCTGCCGCCCTCGTTCATATCACGACGCGGGCTTTTTAGCGTAAAACCAAGAACGTTCTATCGGCTAGATGTCAAACAGACAAGCATATGGATGATCGCTGAGGCAAGTGATCTCACGTTTATGGGCATTGACGTGACAGTTTTCCGATAGAAGCATTCTGTATTCGGAAAATATCCTAGAAAATACTGTCGCGTGTGGAAGAACGATATTCAGGAAGCACGTGTACGAATATCACTGTAAACGACTCAGACTTTTGAGTGAGATACCTTTGTAAAAAGGGGCAGTCCCGCAGGACATTGGCAAGAGCAAATTTTCGTACTTATACGCTTACATTACAGCACTGCACAACTATTAGAAGAAGAGTTTAGTTGCTTTAAAACTAGAGTGTTGTATTACACGGTGGATTTTTCTGCCTCTTACCACTCGAATTTCAATAGATCGCTCCCATGCGATGGCGAATGACATATCTTTCATACAACCACATTATAGGGTTCTCCTGTACGCTTACCCCTGGCTGCGGATTCGATAATAACGGAAGGTTAAGGGGCCAAAGGAGACGGAGACGGGAGAGCGTTTGTTTACAAGACGGCGTCCAGATCCGATTATCTTATTATCTCAGAAAAGCAAGCGGCGGACGGAGTATCGGCACACTCCGAAACCACAAACGAATTTGAGGTGGCGTTGAACAAATTGAAATATATCGGAGGTGGCGTTGCGGCATTTAAGTTGAACTGTAATGCAAACAGATCAACAGATGAAGTCGAAACTCTCGAATGGTAATCGTAATGCTTTCCAAAGCAAACACCGACCGGCTTTCATCCCTTAAGCGAAGGTCTCACGTCAAGCGAGGGTACACGGTACAGGGTTAAAGGTATGGGGATTGGGGAATTCAAGGATTATTGTCAGATTATTGAACGGCCTAGATTTCACTTTCCGACCGCCGGGGATACAAAAAGTCGCAAAGCTACTCTCAACTCTGAACTCTCGAGTTTATGCGGGAACCGGGAAGTGACACACTCGACACTGCCTGTTATTCCTTGTTCTGTACTCCGTGTCACTACTCTCACAAGTCAGAGCCTCCGGACGCGGCGATTTTCTCCCGGTTTATCGATTTTTTATTTTCTGTGGTAGTCCGGAGGTTACGAGCAGTGTTGTCAGTAGGTCACTTATGGGGCACAGTATAGTCGACAGTATAGTAGGTACTATTTATGGGCTCGACAGTATGTCGACAGTAGTTAGTGGGGTCAGGCCCGTCGTTAGTCCTGGTTTGGGAACTTTGTCGCGATGTCGGCATGTCGTCGTGTCGTGTCGGATGTCGCTGTCGCGTGACCAGGACTAACGATGAAACTTTTGGGGAAAACCGACATCGCGACCGACATTCACCGTCTACGTGGCGTCCATCGTGTCATCGTTAGCAATTGATTCCCGTTTAAACACAAGGTCAACATCAGGCGGCTTGTTTTCTGAAGGCAAGGGGACTGCGTGGCAGGTGTTTTTTTTTTCGCTGAGTTGACGGGAAGTGTATTTCGTATTTTCAGCCGCCAGTTTCAGCTTCGGGTAAGTCGCTATCATCCGGTCCACTACGATGCCTTTAGATATCAACGCTGTAATGAAGGGCTCGACTGCTGTTTGGAACAAGATCGCGGTCCCTTATGATAGTGCCATGACTTGCCCTAGTGCGTGGCCAACTATTCGCAAGGGCGATCTTGAAAGAGGGGAAGTGCCATATATCGGTCAGAATATCGGTCCCTTCTTCTGTCACTTCTCTAGCCATGGAATCGGTCACTTCTCTAGCCATGGGAATGGGCGCAGGGTTGCTGGCGCTGTTAGGGGGGTTGGGTCGTGAACCAGGAGGGGATGCTTTCGCTGCAGTTTACAAGAGCTTCCTCTTCCTGTATGCGCGCTGCCTTGCGGCAAGTTTAGCTAATTCTTCTTTACTCCTAGGTTTAGGCTTCACGCCAACGCTAGCTTTAATGACTCCAGAAGAAGCTTGAGGAACGTTAACGGAATTGAGCTTTCGCCTCTTAGGATTGACGAATGGCGGGTTAGGATTTGCTCGAGAAACCTGACGCAAAGCTGCTGGGGAGGAACGTAAAATGCGATCGCTGGCAACAGTTGGCAAAGGCGACTTTGGTTGTGGGGAACCACGACCAGCCAAATCGGTTGCGGTAACAGTAGGAGACTGTGAGGCATTGTTCTCGACATGAATTTCAGGAACTGGAGAAGCATCCGCAATAGTAGGAGAGGAATTTTTTGAGGGAGAAGTCATTACGAATGGAAAAGTTGAAGGCTTAACACGTGCATAAGAAACCCCGGAAATTCTAGGTTAAACTTGTGCTGGATGTGACACGCCGTGTGTCACTTCCTGTTATCTGTACTAGTACTCCGTACAGTACGGGTGTCACAGGTTTAGGGTTTCCGGCATAAAGCCGAGACTATCTTATGTTTATTCACTCTTATGCAAACACCGAAAGTGAAAGCATTCTGACTGTAACCCGATATATACCCGTAGCTATATATCTCACAGGTTATGGTGCGCCAGGCACCTTCCACTACTTTTGGTAGCATGATTGGCTAAACGCCTCCGCTTGGTGGGGCGTTGGGGGCCCCATTTGATGGTTGCGCTATGAGGACTCGCGGTTGAGGCACGCGTCGTTGCGGAGTAATTGTGTTTATCGCTGCAGCGTACCCTACGTGATTTTTTGGATGTCCACGGGATTTTCGTTTTGACTGGACTTGATCAATCTTTGTCGCGGACTTCTTGCGCAACGTGTTCTTCGACTTCCGCATTTCTACAATTGGGATTTCGCAGTTACGGACGTTTTGACTGCTTTTGCCATTACCATTTCCGCGAGTTCCTCCTCTCCGCGCCATCGCCACCTTACCCCGACGTACCCACCTATAGGATTTTTATCATGAGTATTTCTTCGCAAGCTACGCCTCCCATGGGGGCTCACAACCGGATTCGGCTGGACACGATTTTTTCCCGAGACGTTGGGATGCGCTATCGGCCGACACCTGCGTCTCCAGCAGCTAATTTGACGGCCCCTGAGCGGACACGTGCTGTGGCCGTTCAAAATTCTTCATGGGACGTGGATTTAATCAAAAGAACGTCTCGAGACGCTCTTGGCTCCAAGGAGGCGTCATTCCGAGGTGATGAATCCGACCGCAATGTTTTGTGGACGTCCTCGGTGACATCTTTACAGTCGGCATTCGAGCTGAAAGACACCGCCAACGACACCCTCTTCGACTTGGCGGACGCCACCAAGGAGGTCAACAACGTCTACAACGCCATCCTCTTCACGACGTTGACATCTTTGACGAGACCTCACTCACCCGCAAGACGTTGGGTGGACGCTTCTGGACGTGCTTCACCGCGAGATGGGAAGCGAGCTTTGCTTGAGGTCACGAAGAGGCTGCTTCCTCGAGTTCTCCGACCCCTTGGGAACTACGAGGAGTTGTGTGCCATCTACTTCGACTCCACGCTCGACCCCGATCCGTTGATCCAAGACTTCGACGCCTGCCTAACGGCTATCCGCAACTCGCCCTCTGGTCCGCTCGACGACATGATGGCCAAGAAGCAGCTGCTCGCGTCCCTCGACCCCATCATGTACGACAAGGTCACCACGCCGCTTCGACTTGACGTGGACTTGGCCAAAGTCGACCTCGAGGACATCTACGCCCACATCCTCGAGATTTGGGAGAGCGAGAACGGTGTTGGCCGCGCGAAGCAGCCTAAGCCGTCGCCTCCGACTTCCCCAACTATGCTTTACTCTGGTGGGATTGACGTGAAGAGCCTCATCGTGGAGTTCGAGAGGCAATTGGAGGCCGCCGCCTCTACCCTCGTGACGCTAAAGAACTCAATCGCGAAGGACGACGAGCCTCTCTCGGGATTCACTGACTCTCACCGCCACCGCCAGCAGCCTGACGGTAAGCGGGGTGTCTCCTTTCCGCCCTCACGTTGGCGGGATGAACGCAACAGGAAGGACGATGGGAGATTCCATGGGCGGAACAATCGTGTTGGGGGCTATGGCGCGCGGAAGAGCTTCCGCTTCGCCGCGAACCCGCTCAAGACCGACGGGAATTGGAGTCAGAACCACTACAAAAAGAACTCCGCCCACAACATCTCGTTCCACGTAGCCTCCTCCGCCTTCGTCCCTGAGTGCGCGCGTTGTCCTCCTGGACACTACCACGACACCGCGAGTTGCCCCACGGACGACATGGCATGCGCGGAGTGCGACTTGGTGGCTGCCGACGAGAACGACGAGATCGTCTCCGCGTTCCAGACCGCCTTCGACGCTCAGGACGACGCCACCTTCGCTCGACTTTGTGGACAACATGATCAACCTGTTGTTCGTCACGACGAGGAGCCCTTCACCTTCGCGGACGACATCAACATTGGCCTTCGGGCACAGTACGCAGGCTTAAAGCCTTCTCCGCCCTCTCTCCTTGCTACCCGCGTGCACGAGGCGCGCACAGCTCTCCGTGAGCTGAAGCAGGTAGCCGGTGGTGCTGAGCCGGCTCCGCAGCATTTTCCCATGATTCATTTCGGCACGGACACACCCGCCGTGATCGACAAGAGCATCACGGAGCCTGGACCGCAAGTGGCGACCGAGACCGATGAGGGCGCGCTGATCTTCCCGAAGCGGTTCGTCGACGACGAACCCCCCTTCGAGCAATCCTTTATGGACGGCATGTCTGTAAAATTGGGCTTCTTCGAGCCCGAGCCGCAGGTTTCAATTCAATCCTTCACACCCCTGCCTCCGTACATTTCTTCCACGCATGATTCGGCCAGCGTCGCTGACTCCGAGTCTGGCGATGAGGAATTGCATGTGAACGCACCGCCGCCCGCTCCACGGGTTGGTGGTGTCCGGACGCCGTCAATTGGCAGTCTCCTCACGGCAGCAACACTGCCGGCTCTATTCATGTGTGTGAGCATGGCCTTGCTCGACACCGTCACCGCCTCTGCACTTTGTGGCGCGGAGATTGCTCCACGGGCGGTGGTGTCCGGGCGGTGCTTCAATTATCAGAATTGCGCGATGGACTTCTTCCGTGACTCCGCCTTTCTGGACTCTGGACCCGCTGTAACCCGATATATACCCGTAGCTATATATCTCACAACTTGTGTCTTTCCTTATTTTCGCGGGACGTAGCTCTGTCTTTTTGCCTACGTGGTCATGTCTTTTTGCCGACGTGGAACCCGAAAACCGACATGCCCGACATGCGCGACATTAATGCCTGTGCGCCCTTAAAAAAGTTTTGATCTAACGATAGATTTTAAATTAACGCGACATAGGACGACAAAAAGGAGACACCGGTGCGCGGTGAAATGTAATAATGCAGTGAGATGCAATAATGCGGTGAGATGACATTTTCGACATGAGGTAGTTGTCAGGCACTGCCTGTCTTGACAATGCGCGATGGAGGCAGAGTTGTCGCAGCGGTACAGGCGCCTCGGTGGCCCCCCCGGGGAGCCGGGGGGGTCGCCGGGGCGCAGGCGAGGCAGGGGAGCTGATCTGGGACACGTCATTAGCATTTATGCTCCTCAGGATATTTTTCATATAGATATTTTGAATATTTTTCATATAAATATTTTAAAATATTTCTGAGTATTTTTATATTTTTATATTTTACTTTTTCAAGTATAAATTTAAATAAGCGGCGACTTGACAAGAACCCTTGTCCGCAGACGTGTCATCCGAGGTGGACCAACCAGAGTACTCCATTTTTAGCAACGCAAGACAAGAAGAACAGTTACTCACCCTGAACGACTGTTGAAACGACAGTAGCTACTGTCTATGACAGTATCTACTGACGAAATTAGCTACTGTCATCTACAGTAGCTACTGTCATTCTCGTGCAAGTTACTGACCCCATAACTACAGTACTGGTTTTTTCGACCATGTCTACTGTCACAGTAGCTCTGGACTACTGTCATACCTACTGTCGAACCTACTGTCATGACAGTAGCTACTGACAACACTGGTTACGAGCTGCTTTCCATTGCTTTCTGTCGAGAATCGCGCGATCGGCCGCGCAGCGGCCGAAGCTCGTAACCTCTGGCTTGCGAGAGTAACTCCGTACAATCCTTGGGGCTTTAACGAGCTCGGCTTTAACCCAAAGAGACGGTGTCACGCTATCTTCTCAGTTTAGCAAGTGTAAGCATTCTGAAACTTTGTACGATACGTATATAGTCAGGGCTATAGGTTATGGTGTGCGAGGCACCCGACCGTGACATTAGACACTCAGTTGGGTCTTCCGAGGATTTTGAAAAAATTTATTCAAAATTTGGGCGGATATTTAACCCAAAAAAAGTCAAAATTTTCGAAAAATATGGGGTCTAAATTCAAAATATGGGGTCTAAATTCAAAATATGGGGTCTAAATTCAAAATATAAAATATATATATATATAAACCGCCATGGGCGGGTTATTATCCTCTCGGCTCCCACACCCACAGTGCATGTCTTTTGACCGTTTTCCTACCTACCTTATTTGTTTCATGTTCGCGGTAATAGGATTTGCGATAACGAAGCATCACATTCTTGTTGCCTTGTTTCCCCTTGCCCTTGCTGGCAACGACAAGCAAGGTAACCCAAAACCCCGATTGTGATGCCTAAGCAAAACCTATTGCGTGCGTGCAGACTCATAGGTCTAGAGGGGCTTATAATTTATATTATATCAATTTGCAATTAGGTAGAAAAATGGAAATTTTTTGAAAAATATAGGGCCCTTTTTTGGGTTGGCAAAAAAATTTGGGGAGGACCAGGAAATTTTTCAAAAGAAAATTTGGGTGATTTAAAAAAAAGAAATCCTCGGATAGGGCAAACACTCAGTTCTAAAAGTCTATTATGAATGGGTGACACGACGCATCTATCGACAGTTCGACACCCGAGCGCTTCAGGAAGCTCCACTACTTGCTCCGCTACGTGAGTGGCTAAGCCACTCCGCTTGGTGGGGCGTTGCGGGGAGCAAAATTTGATGGCTTGAGATTTGGGAGGCGCGCTTGAGGGCTCACGTCGTTCGGTCGTTTGTGTATACTCGCTGCTGCGAGACCCTACGTATTTTTCGAATTGTCCGCGTGGTTTTCACTGTGACGTAAACTTGATCACCTTTCGTGGTGGACTCCTTGGCCAACGCGTTTCGACTTTCAACATTTGCAGTTAGGATTCTTAGGAAACCTCATAATTCACCGTTCGACACTTGCATGAGCACATCCTCGACTACGCCCTCTCTTTAACTTCTTCACCGTCGCCCTTCCACCCCAACGCTACTATACCACTCGTAGGATTGTTTTGATGAGTGTGCTGGATTTGACATTGTGACACCCGAAACGGTCACATGTCACTTCCTATAGTAGGTTGGGTGACCGTCACCAGTAGTAGTGAAACACCCGTTAGGTATTTATGTATGCCTCACTTTTATCAATCACACTTTAACCGTTCTGATATCGTAACCCTCAACTCAGGGTTTATCTCTCCAGCTAGATATATATTACAGCGGAACTATATATCTAACAGGTTTGGCCCAAATTACGCTTCATTTAGCCACTGCGACACTGCCGGCATGATTGGCTAAAGCCGGACGCTTGGGATGGAGTGAGGCGCTCCGCGCGTGAAAGTGCCGGCGGTCACGGGTATGGCCTAAGTTTTGTGGGTTGATTTACGGCGCGTTGTAGGCCTTTGAGAACATTTTTCTTACGGGATTTAACGTTGGACTGGTTTGCGTCTTCTGGTTGGTTACCACACCGTTGCGTATCGGCCGCCTCTACCACACGACTTCCCAGAATTCCTGATCTCTCAGCAGTTGTATCGGCGACCCACCACATTTCTTGGCCGCCCACGACTTCCGCATTTTTCACGTCTCCTTGCCTTACTCCACCCTTGCAGTCTATTTCATTATGGTCGCGTCTACTAGATCTACCGCTAGCATGGCACATCGACGTCGCACGTTGAACACGATTTTTGATTCCGTTGCTGCCAGGCATGCGAACACCCCGGCGACTCCGCCAGCAGCTCAGCCGGCTGCTAATTCGGCGGGAGCTATATTCTTGGCGTCGGTGTGTACCCTGCAGAGGGAGCACTTTGACATGAAGATCGCCAAGTCCGTCCGTCGGAAGTTGTTCGAGAACAAGGATGGCAGATTTTCCGGGACGGAGTCCCACGCATCGGCACACTTCGCGAAGATGGTCTTTGCGCTGCAGACGGCCTTCGTGACTGTCAGGGATATGACCGATGACACATGTGTCATACATGTCATACCGGTCATACATGTCATAACATGTCATACCATGTCATATGTCATAATGACATACAGTCGTCGAGTATTGTCAGTACGGTCGACTATGACATGTACAGTCATAATGTATGTCATCCACTTAAGGTGAGTGACATCTGTCATCGAGAGGCCAGGTATTGGCATCGAGATGGCGAAGCAAGACAAGTCTTGAAGAACCGAAGTGTTCTGATAAGACGCGTCTTCGCTTCAAGCATGAAATGAACAGCATGCGAGCATCAAAGGCTATATCGACCAGCCGATGCGGGTAGTTCACCCAGTGCCCTCGGGTTCACAACCCGATGGTGGTAACGCATGAGATGCGTGAGGGTACTGGAAGTATATGAGGAGCATTGGGCTCAAGCAAGCACTTCTGGTCACCAGTTTGTTGCACTCATACCCACCAAATATCACTTACGGTTGTTACTGTTCAATAGCAGCCGCGTCAAGATAGTGTTCGCATAAGCGAACCGTGACAGTGGTATATCTTCGCCCAGGCGAGAACGAGAACACGAGGGTGTGCAGCAGACTCGATATATATCGTATATAGATTTGTATACGGCGCGACAGAGTCGCATATACATATACTTCGAATATCTGCACAATACGACAGCTGCTGGATGTGACACCCCGTGTGCGACAAGTGCGTGATTGAGCTAGCCGACGACGCCGACGGTCTCGTGTCCGCCTTCCAGACCGCGTTCGACACTGAAGACGACACGGGCTTTGCTCGACTCTGTGCACAACATGATCATCCCTTGGTTCGGCAGGACGAGGAGCCCTTCACGTTCTCCGAGGACTTTGACGTGGGACTCCGTGCACAGTACGCGGGATTAACGCCCACCCAACCCTCACTCCTTGCTACCCGCGTGCACGAAGCACGCACCGCTCTCCGCGAGCTCAAGCAGGTGGTTGGTGGTGCTGAGTCCGACACTCAGCACTTTCCAATGGTCCACTTCGGTTCGGCCACGCCCTCCGTGATCGACGATGCCGTCGTGGAGCATGAACCGGAAGTGGCGATCGAGACCGAGAAGGACGCGTTAATTCACCCGAAGCAGTTCATCGACGGTGAGCCGCCCTTCGAGAAGTCTTTTATGGACAGCATGTCTGTGCGATTGGGCTTCTTTGAGCCCGCCCCAGAGGTGTCAGCTAATTCCTTCAATACCCTCCCTCCGTATATTTCTTCCACGCATGATTCCGCTAGCGTGGCTGGCACGGAGTCCGACGGCGGGGACTTGCATGATGCCGTCCCACCACCCGCTCCACGGGTTGGTGGTGTACGGGCACCTTCGATCGGCACATTCCTCACGGCAGCAGCACTCCCTGCTATGTTTCTGTGCGTGAGCGTCGCCTTGATCGACACCGTCACCGCCACTGCACTTTGTGATGTGGAGATTGCTCCACGGTCGGTGGTGTACGGTGCCTGCTCTGGTTATCAGAATGGCACAGTGGGCTACTTCACTGACCCCGACCTTCTGGACACTGGACCGGCTGACTTCTACAACATCTTCAATCTGGACTCTGACGGCTTCGGCATCTACAGTCTGAACTTTCAATTTGAAAGCTACAACAACTTCAATCTCTGTGAACTCTGCTTTGTGGACCACTTTCAAGGTGGCTAGAGTTACTGTCAGAAGCCTAGTAGCACAACTAGATCTGTATCACGGGCACAGCAGCCTTCAGTGTGTAGTGCTAGCTAGAGATTTGGGACCGCCCTGGCCAAGAGCACAGGCCCCCACTAGAAATTTGTTTCCACCGCTTGAGATGGTGTGTTTTGTTTCACCTAACACTGCCTGTTCCACCCTAACTCTTCCTCCGTAATAGTACAGGGTGGTGTGCTGGATGTGACACCCCGTGTGTGTCACAGTCCTCTGTCTGTACTAGTACTCCGTACAGTACGGCTGTCACAAGTTCAGGGTTTCAGGCTTAAGCCGAGCGACACTCAATCTAACTTGACTTCTTATGTTATCTTAAGTGTAAGCATTCTGTGTTTCAGCACCTCAATATATAGTCGGCACTATATATCCCACAACAGCTTTCGCTGCAATATCGTCAGCGAACGGCGGAGTGTGCAACAATATCATCAGCGCGACCATATTCGCAGTTAACAGCATATCATCAGTGAATAAATTGCGACAAGGTGTGCGCACGAGTGTATGAATCGTACATGTATGCTGTCAAATATCGCAAGGTTGGTGCGATATGCGAGAATCAAGCGCGCAAACGAAAAATGAACGTCAGTGTATATGATTCGCATCAGGCGCGACAGAGATGCACAAAATTTCGTTATCGGCGCATTCGCATTCGTACTGTGCGACAAATATCAGCGACAGCGACATACGCATGCATACTGTGCGAAAAAGATGTGCGACAGCAATGTTCGCAAATGTTCCGCGCGAATCGTTCAGTGCGACGCACACGTGCGATGATTTTAGCTTGTACAATGCGACGCATGATTTGTGATGCATCAGTATGCAGCGCGACATACATATGTATCACGCGCAGACATAGTGTGCGATCTCGATGTTCATACAATTTTGCAGCAGATGGACGCACAACACTTCGCAGATGGACGCACAATGCTGCGCAGATGGACGAATGATGCTGCGCAGATGGACGAATGATGCTGCGCAGATGAACAATACATATACATCTTGCGCAGAATAATGTTTGCGATACCATCATTATCACACACACATGCTGTGCATAAGTATATACCATATTGTCATCATTATAACAACATGTTGTGATCGACAGTGAGTGACAAAAGTTATCACACGTATCCCACGTATCACTATCACATAGCATACAGGAATTGTGTGCACAAGTTACACTGTGATAGTAATCAATCTGATCATATAAATCTAGCATACATGCACATATGCATAAATACCAGCCTGATCACGATAACGGTTGGGTATACACATGCATATACCAACAGTGTAACATAGATGTATATGCAGAGGATTAAAAAGTAAGGGCTTATCTGTAAACCATCGTGTAGTTTTGTTGATCGATTCGATGGCGATCTGTCCGCGCCTAACCGACCATGGGCTTGTACCCCATGGCACCGGGGGTTTATCCAACAATACACCTATATCACACTGCAACATGCATATCGCATATACATGCTAGATCTTGCAAGTATAGGCTATATTGAAAACCCAAATGGTGTAAGGTGCCATGGGGTTGATCATTAAGAATTAGCTCAGTTATCCATGACGGAGGATTTGGGATTGGATAATTGTTCTCCTGTCGATCAAGATGGAATGCACACCGGAAAATATACCATTCAACTCATCATCCATCATGATGAGATGTACAAGATTACAACAGTATACTAACTATATTGATATGCACCATACTTGCTATATGCTGTCCAGTGGTATACAGACTAACTTGTATGATTAATCTATATCAATTTACTTAAGTGTACTCAATCAGTAAGTACATTCACAATATATAGTCACTGACATTACTATGTATACTTACATTACACTGAGTCAGTAAGTGTATATGATCAAGTATAATATCAACATCACATGTATGATGCATAGATACCATCCAACAAACACATGTGCGTGTTGGATGTCAGTGATGGCGATAGATAAGGGAACAGGATCAATCCACATGCTGAAGGGCTGGATGGAGAATATCTCCCGACCCGAAGGCAGTATACAGTGTTCACAAAACAGCTGGTCACTGTTGAACACTGTCCATGCCCCTTTCACTCTATCACTGGAGCAACACCATCATCTACTATGCATTTTGACAGTTGATTCAGAACCTGATCACTTCAAAGCATATCTTAGTAAATCTCACAGATCAGAACTCATCTTGACAGTGATGTAGCTGATAGAGGTCATTAAACAGACACTGCTCTGATTGTTCAAGCATTGTTCTGATTTACTTAGAAACTGGAGATGTCATTTTGATACTCTTAGTGCACCGCCATATGCCTAAGTAAATGATAAATTACCTGATTACTATGAGCATTTGCTCAAATTACTTAGTATCTGGATAGCACTACCATCCAGAGTATTGCCATAGATCCAAAGAGATAAAGCAGACCTCCGGCAGACCCATTCGTGGGTAGGCGACGTGATCAACAGCCAAAGACAGGCGACCGAACTGAGGAGTTAGTCTCGCCTGAAGCTACTAGCTAGGGTTATCTAAGGAGTTGACAGTCCTAAGTAAGTAATAAACCATCTGACAAGTTATCACTTAAGTGACTGCAAGTCACTATTGATAAATCTACATATATGTATTAGGGTTTGGTATATTTATCATGGGTTTCAATCAGTAAAACCCCAAATAATGGCCATGCACATATCTTCACTGAACACCATAAAAAAATATCAATTTAAATTTCATGAGTGCAAGTGAGATATATTACAGAGTTGTGACAGATGTATACATCATGGTATGCACTGGGACTTATAAATATATATAAGCCAAAAGTGATAGAAATAGGTGAAAATCTCACACGTTAGATTTCAAAATAAAAATTTGAGTCCAATTTTTTCGCGGATTCCAATTTTTCACCTATTAAGGTATATGGGAAAAATACCTGAGCACTTCACATCTCGTGTAACACCCTAAAATCGTGTGTAAAAACCTAGGGGTGTAACATACGCCTCAGGAATCACATGATAAGCAATGACATGCCGAGTACATTTTTGCTTCTGTCCTTCGGGAAAACATGCATAATGCTCAATTTTGATATATATAGGTGTTACTGATATCATGTAACACCCTAAGGTCACTGCATGTGAATAGGGTCATAGTAACCCGTAATACCCTGAAATGCCACAAAATACTAGTAAACAACACTGTGTTTGGCATCATAGTCATGTTGAAATCAGCACATACATGACTGATATTTCGGGCAACAACCCAAGAACTGTAGGGCAACATCCCAAGAACTGTATAACTGCTTCCTATAAGGATTGCATGCTACCTAATGAGGTATTTAGGCACTTAACAGCTGCTTGGTAATTCACTCTTCCTCGAAGGGGGAAGTGAAGTGAAATGCTGATGAGATATACACACATATCCGAGAAGTTATTTACAACTTATTTAGATTCAGGATTAATGTGTGATGATACCGATATGGTGATTTCTGATGGATTGCTTTTGATAAGACCACTGCATCCACAAGTAACGTTGAAATCTGTACAACGTTAAACCCACCGTCACTAATAAAGTGTAAACTCGGATGGGAAACTGCATCCCGATGACTATAAGTTGACTATTGCTCAGCATTTACATTTTCGAGTAAGGGCGGAATGCTTAACTATATATATAACATATAACCTGATACCATGCTTAATTGCACATCATTGGATCAGACGATGAAAGTTATATAATGTATATATTTCCCGCTTGATACAGTTTGGCACTATAGCCATACCTAAGAGTGGGAAGGACAGGTGCATCGCTGTAGGACTGGTTGATATAATCCCAGTACTAAAGGCAGGATGTGGCACCCGAATAACAACTGATAAATGTTGGGTGACCACCATGCGAAACCTTCCAGGCGTAACTCCTTCGTCCTCGAATGCAGGTGAACTGTTCATACAATTTGTTGACATCACATAAAAGCATTCTGAGGAATCCCCTGTATATTCATATGCGTTGTCATCACTGTAAACGACATGGGGTTCGAATCGTCGAAATGAGTATAACTCCGATGAATTCATTAGTACAGAACAGCTGCTGAGATTATTCCTCCGGCTGGATTGCAATCATTCACAATCCCTGTACATTCCGGTGACAAATTTTTGCACTGGACTGATCACCAAATTTGGTATCATCTGTGATATATAAATCATCAGAAAAAGCGTTGCAATCAGTACAACGCTGTCTAAACTCACAAAGATGAGTAATAGATTTCCTCATATGTAATGGTATAAGGCACAATGTGACCTACGCTAAAATCGCATATGCTCGGGCACTATATTGTGACCTGCGCTACGATCGCGTATGCATGGACACAATATGACCCGTGCCGATGATGTGGACACATTCCACACAACCCCCGGTACGAGCGGACAAGGTTGGCTGCCACGTCATCGCATCTAAAATCAATAAATCGCTCAGAGAGAAGGTGTTGACATCAGTACAACACCGTTATACATATAGTCATGAGGAGTTTAAAGAAGACACAGTTCCTCCGATATTGACAACATGGTACACATATTACCATGCTCTCTGATTATATATTTGATATCCCACAGCATACGATGATGGTAATAACAAACCACTTCGCCGCTGGAGGGTAGTGTTGTATTTTGTACAACACATGCATGGGCACGATGTGACCCACGCTGATGACGTGAATTCGGGCTGCATCCCAAAAACTGCGATGCACCTTCGGTGCAATGGGCTGCATCCCGAGAACTGCTATCCAGCTTCATCGTAAGCTACCACGTCATCACATCTGAGGTCGGACCTCTGTTGTATTTAAACGGCGCCTGACAACCGCCTAGCAATTTACACTTCCTTGAGGGGGGAAGATGATAAGCTAAAAAAATACAACTAAAAACCAAATAAATGATAAAGACAAATAATAAAACAATTAAGTTGCATCATCGTTGTTGTTTTGGTAATCATGACTATATTCAGTCAAACTATGCAGAACTCCATGAAGTTGACACACATATGTATCGAACATTTCTAAGGTCATCAGCCATGACGTACATATGAGCTTGATTTCGAAGACCTAGACATTTGTATACATCTGGTCTAGCCTGTATACCGACTAGAATTGTATATTGATTCGGTGCAAGCACCATAGTCTCTGCCACCGATGATCACCGAAAAAGGGCAACCATTCTTGATATTTCATACATATCATCTGATTGGATCATTAAAGGTGTCAAGAGTACTCAATGCAATATGCACGCTCCCTACGGCCTGAGTACAACACCTAGGTCAAAGCCACCGAGCTGACCAATGCAGCATAAATGCTAGCTGTCTTTGAAGGCTGCATAATAAGTCTATTGCCCTTATGTCTTGAAATGTATCCGTGTAGTGGCATCTCTTTGAGGTGGTCATGCCTGTTGAATAAGCCATCGACGATATCGCACGCTCGATCTCTGCACAGCATGTGTGTGTATACCGATGATGGTGTCGCACACACTGTCTCTGCGCAACATGTATGTGTATACCGATGATGGTGTCGCACACAGTATCTCTGCGCAGCATGTGTGTGTATTGTTGGGCCTCATTTTATCATGCGTCGATCTGTCGCTGTATGCGCCCACTTGGTACGATATGGTACGAACATCGAGATTTCACACACTATGTATGCACGTGATACGAATTGTGTATGTCGCAGTCAATCTGCATACTCATGCATGCGTCGCACTGTACAAAATATGATCATCGCACATCTGCGTCGCACGGTACGAAGTATGATCATCGCACATCTGCGTCGCACGGTATGAAGTATGATCATCGCACATCTGCGTCGTACGGTACGAATTACAATCATCGCACATCTGCGTGTATACTGTACGGGTCGCGCGGTACAATTGCGAATATCGCTGTCGCTGATGACGAGATTATGTGCATCTCTGTCGCAGTTGATGAGATTATGTGCACTGACGCTCATTTTTCATATGCGCGCTTAATTCTCGCACATCGTACCATACCCTGCGATTATTGACAGCATACATATATCGTGCGCACACCTCGTCGCAGTATATGCTGAATGCGATTTATGTCGCGCCGATAACTTTATTGCACAACTCCGCTGATCGCTGACGATATATTGAAGCGAAAGCTGTCGTGTGTGTGCAGATATTCAACGGTATGTATGCGAACTCTGTCGCGCTGTATACAAATCCATATACGTATATGTGTCAAGTCTGTTGCACTTGAGTTCTCGTTCTTCGCCTGAGCGAACGAATACCAATGTCAGGGTTCGTTATGCGAACAGTATGTGTGACGCTGCTGTTATTGAACGGTAACAGCCAAACGTAATATTATGGTGGGTTATGAGTGCAGCAGTCTGTTGACCAGAAGTGCTTGCTTGAGCCCAATGCTCCTCATATACTTCCAGTGCCCTCACGCATCTCATGCGTTACCGCCATCGGGTTGTGAACCCGAGAGCACTGGGTGAACTTCCCGCATCGGCTGGTCGATATAGCCTTTGATGCTCGCATGCTGTTCAGTGCATGCTAGAAGCGAAGACGCGTCTTATCAGGACCCTTCGGTACTTCAAGAACTTGTCTTGCTTCGCCATCTCGATGCCATATACTTGGCCTCTCGATGACAGATGTCACTCACCTTAGGTGGATGGCAGACATTATGAGTGTACATGTCATAGTCGACCGTACTGACAATACTCGACGACTGTATGTCATTATGACATATGACATGACATGACATGACATGACATGACATTACATGACATGACATGACATGACATGACATGACATGACATGACATGACATGACATGACATGACATGACATGGCATGACATGACATGATAGGTATGACATGTATGACACATATGTCATCGGTAATATCCCTGACAATATGGGGATATGGGCGATTCGTATTGTGAAGCGACGCCATTGAAATATTGAGAACCATGCACAACCGAGTTTACTGTCAACTTTTCAGCATCGAAATACGTTAGTAACATCATACTATATGTATATGAATGCAATGATTGCATCGGAATTCGAAACCCAAACCCTTATTGGCCTTTTCCCCCCGCGAACTCTAACCGCGATGTCAAATGTGCCATGATTGCACCACATGGTATGGTTTCTTGTGAGGCAAGGCATCAAACTTGCTCAAACGATATCCGAACTGAAGCTGTATGACACCAATGTCACCCTAAAACGATATTTGCTCAATAAGTACTATGTGCACAAAAAACCCTGTGAACTCGGACTTTAGACGGGGGGATTTCAGGCAGTCGTAACACCCCTAAATAATGAGAACCAATCAAATTCGAGGTCACCATCCCTTTCCTCAACATCGAAATGAGTTAGACACATTATACTGTGAATCCAAATGCAATACTTCTAACATCAGAATTCAAAACCCAAACCCTTATCGTCCGCATTTTTGGCGTCTCGTGGTGATGTGGCGGCACTCCCGTACCCATGTCTGAATAGTCAGAAGGTCCACGGCGGCTCGCTGGTCGCGGAGAAGCGCAGCCGTGACGTGACCGGGAGGTAGTACTCGACTTCGAGGGCCTTGATGAACAGGGCCTTGACCTCATCATCGTCGACAGGCGGACGCCTTCTCGCTGCGGTGAAGACGTTGTTGAAAGTCGAAATCGCGTTGTGCGGGTTGACGTTCTTGAGGACGCGGACGGTGAGCATGTCGGCGGTTCCCTGGAATGGCGCGTCGGCACTCGTGAGTCTACAGCACACGCTTCCCATCCAGCGGGAAAGCGGTGTTGCTGTAGTCCATCCAGTCCGATGCGGGTGACCTGGGGTCCACGAGGAGCTCCAAAGTTGAATGCCGCAAGTTGTTGACCTCCACGCGGACGGCGATGGTAACGTCATCCAGCGTGAAGAGGGAGGCGAAGGCACTGTCCTCGGTGATAAAAAGTCTCCCGCAATGCATCAACCATGCGTGCAAATAAGGAAGACGCATCGGGCTCCTCAACGGCAAAACGCATCTCTTTGCTGCCAAAAATCTTATTCTGGGCACACTTCGCCACATCTTTGTCGAAGTGCGCCCTCCGCAACGTCCGTACGGCTGCCACAAATAATGCGGTGGCGGAATTAGCAGCCGGTGCTGCCGTCGTAGCCGGGATCGCGGGTGCCGGTGCGTGCCGTGCAGCAGCGTCGTCAAATATCGTCGCCAGATTTCGCCGTCTGGTCGGCCTGCTCGATGATGTCCTAGTCTGTACCATCCTCGAGATAGAATGAAGGGGGGGAGTGAGGTGGGTTCTGTGTGAAAAAACTGTGCGTCGGGGGCGGCCACAAAGCTGGGGGTCGTCGAAAGATCTTGTCGCTGAGTTGTAGAAGCATGAAGAGTCGTGTGGACTGACTCCGCCGATCGATGCCGAGACGGTGTGCCAGGCTACCAGAAGCGACAAACGGTGCCAACGTACAACTCCGTATGAAAACAACCCAAAGATCCGCGTGCGTGGCAGCGACCAAAATCAACCCGCGTTGCGCTTAGGCCATGCCATCCGCTGCGACGTTCTCACGGCGAAAACACATCCCAGGCGTCCGTTCTTACTGGCCAATCATGACCAAGATAACGCAGTGACTAAGACGTAAAGCGTGCGTGTGAGCAAACCTGTTAGATATGACACTCGGCGTTGCCAGTAAATAAATGCACCTAAACTATGGAAACTCCGCTTAGGGGTGTTATTAACACGGTGAACTCGAACAATTAAGATGAATAATAAACGGATACCCTGATATACTCGATTCGGGTTTTAGGTTTCGGCCTACGGGTGACGGTCACCCAGACTACTATAGGAAGGTGATATGTGGCAGCTTTGATAGTCACCGTGTCACTTCCGGCACTTAAGCCGAGAGGGCTGATGTAGAGGCCGAGAGAGCGGAAGCTAAGAGGACAAATTGTGAAAATTACCGAAGCCGAGAGGGCAAGGATAAAAGCAGTGCCGAGAGGGCAAACATAGTGTGTGGAGGGTCGAGAGGGATAGTGGGTAGTGGCAACACCACCGCGTGAGGCAGAGTGTGTCGAGTGGGCAAGTGGAATGTGGTTGTGGGCGAAAGCCGGTGTTTTAGGCTCGTGGCCTTGTGACTCATCATCAACATATGAAAATTCGGGGCATTCTCCGGAGGGGGAGAAAACCTTACTTTTCATCACGTTGAGATCTAGCCCGATGTCAGACATGCCCTGCCGAATTGTGTCATAAGCAGCCCTTGCCAGCTCAAGAGGACCAACAATCAATCAAACGTCGTCCAGGAATGCAATCACAACTACATCAGGATGTACTTCTAAGGTTGCCTCAAGCATAGGCTGCAAAGGTACTGCCAAAAACAAGATCCCAGCGGGCCTCCTTGTTGTGTTTCCTCCTCGGATGACAGCCAATGGCATTTGCCATCTTCGGCCCTCCACCCAAGGTTGGCTGCCTGCCGATACCAACATTATGTCACTCCACACAGTTCAGGAAAGTGAGCAACCCCTGCCTCAAAAACTGAACGCCGAGAAACCGAATTGAAGGCATTCCGGGCGTCAACTTCCACGAGCGCCCAATCGGGATGTGCTTCGAGTAATGCTTGGAGTGTATGGACATAGATCTCAGCTGCACCTCCGAGGACTCCCACTCCAAGTTGTATTGCTGAAGAGCGCGCCCCAGGACATGGCGGCGGGCAAAAATATGCTGCCCACGACGACCGCAACTGTCGGCAAGCAACTTTCCCAACCAAGCGCCGAAGGGCTTCCCCACAAGAAATAGGCCGAACACCACCACTTGGCTTCAGAAGTGCAAGCAAGCGAGCCCCTATCAGCCAAGGACGAATCGAATCTGGCACCCGATTAGCCACAATCTCTTGACATGCATGCTTAACAGCTCGTTTGCCGTATGCATCAGCGGCGGCTCCAACTGCACGAAGATGTTCAAACCGAAGCTGAGAGCGCCCGGGGCCTGAAGCGACAGAAAGCTGGTCAACTCTTCCTCAAAGGCCCCATATTTCAAGACAAGAGAAGAAGCAGCAGCCATCTCCGGCAAGTCAGAACCAACCGGATACAGCCCAGGAAGAAGTTCCAGTGCGGCATCATTCGATGGAGCTAGTGCTGCGGGATCAAGTCGGGACATCGCTTTGGAGAACTGGGCCTCTAATCATATGAATCGCCACACTTTCTATTTTTCTTTTAGGTGACTTTCACTTAGTATAGTGGGGTAATCCCACAAGGTTAGTTAGTATTGCCCATAGTTAGTGAAAAATGCAATTCAGTTAGGATTGCCCATCAGGATATGCTATCGACAAATTGAAAATATTTCAATTTGCCCCAACTACACTATTGCATGCGCATCCTAGGAGGATTTTGCTCAAATTGTTGAAATACTAGGCGGATCGATCTCAAAAAGAGATCTCCACTAGGTCATCTGACCGTAGGATCATGTGCGCGACAGTGCTTCGTTTTTGCGTCCCAGCATGCCATGCCATAATGTGTGGGTGGCGCGTCGCGGTAAATGTACGCGACTGCAGTGGCACTGTCATCGTTAGCGTCTGGCGATCGTGAGATCAGAAGTTCGTCTGTGTCACTCGTTGGGATTTGCGCTTATTGCTGCTGCTGCTGCTGCTGCTGCTGATTAAGTGAGGTAATTTGGCCAGGTTCTAAATTATAAGGAGCAGAGGTCTGAATCTTTTGGATGTATCAATAAAACAGTATAAATGAACATTACGTAGGATATTTTAAAAATCTTAATCAACAAACCCCAGTCCTTTACTTCCCTGCTTGTGAAATCACTGCCGCTGCCCGCCTCTAATCACCACTATAAATTTGCAATTTCTCATGGAAATTCGGTAAAACAGAATGCTGCCACAGCAAATTGTTACAACACAACAACAAAAATATATACAAGGCGTCAGAAATTGCCAGATTCAGTGGATGCTACAGTATTGTATCCACACGATATTTTCTAGAGCTCAGCAGTCATTGATGGGTGTTGCTTGTATACTACTGGGTCATCCAAACAAGGCAAGGTATAAAGCAAGACCCTGTTTATATCACGAGATGCACTTCTTGTCTGAAACATGGTGCCATCATATGCAGCACGTGTATTTGAGAATCGGTTGAAACATGGTGCTATACGCAGCAGTCGTCTTTGAGAATCTACAACTTCATCAACTCTTTTGAAGCATGATGTGAGCATAGCCTTTATGATACTTGAATTGCACAGATTTTGCACCATTCCATAAGGTGGAATCGCAAAGATTGTGCCACGATTCGGTGGTGCGCTCTGTGCCTCCGGTCACGATATACATATGCAGATTCAGCAATCCAAAAGTATCCGTCTTGGGGTTATCGTAATTGGCAATCCTCTCAATGATGTGAATGCTTGCGTTGTCCGGTGAAGCCTCGTGTAAAGCATTCAAGATATGTTGAGCCTTTTTCAAGTCCCAGTCGTGTAGAACTCGGGTAAGGATATAATGTTGTGCAACAGGAAGGTTGTGGTTAGTGCTGAAAAAGTTTCCAGGTATGCATTCAACTGCAGCAGCAGCACATTCTGGTGTGGCGAGTGCTATCACCTGCCGATCACAACTCACAAAACAAGGGCACGCGCTAAGTAGGCCTTTTAAAAGCGTCAGGACAGTATCAATCACTGTGAAGTAAGGGAAGATAAACCAGTAATTTCAAAGTATGTGTAGGGCAGACAGTGTCCTGAATAATCTCAAGAAAAGTGGGCGCACCTCAACAGCCCTTAAGTTACACACGTTTTTTAAGTCGGAGTAAGCATGTTTGTTCCGAATGTGGAACTCTAATATTGAATCATCCTGCTGAGATACTATTATCCAGAAGAGTATTATACCCCTCCCAATACATGATGAACTACAACGTCTAGGTTGAGTTTCAAGATCGCGCACGTGGGCAAATTATGGCCCATGGGATACTCATAGACGGGCTTGATGCGCAATGGCACCCACCAATGCCTTATGACAATGCGCAAACAAAATCTACGGTCAACGTGCAACGGAAAATGTGCTGAAATTACCGAGTTTTTCATGTATGGTGGGGCGGAGGGGTTTGGGTTTGTATAAAAATATAGCAAAGAATATGCAATGCACTACTTATAGATGTGGGGATGTTGCATATACCACTCAAGTATACACACACATATGAGTAAAACAGTGCCGTACTTTTGTGGGCCCAGTGCCGACAACGAATCCTGGTCCAAAACAATTGTGTAGGATAAACCCAAAAGGTTTTCAGGCTTTGACGCTTCGGATCTGGCAAATCGTTTTAATCCGTTTTGTCGGAGCCAATGAAAAGCAGGCTTTTCTCAAAGGGATCCGCAAAAATTCAGGATTGTCACCGTACCCAAACCCAAAAATCCTGAAACATATTATATAATCTTTCATAGTAGATTATATAGTACTAGGCCGGTCGAACTAAAGATCTCCACTATGCTTGTGACTGTGTGACATACTGACATTTGCGAAATCAATCGTCATCGTAATCATCGTCATTTTGCGATCGGACGGCACTGGCGCGACACAATTATAATAATTACGTAGAGTTGTATTACTCTGACGATTGCAATTCTGATTTTTTTCCCTCTCAATTCAGAATACTGAAAATCGCTTCTGCCATGCCATAATGTCGGGGTGGCGTCGCGTCGCGGCACACGTGTCGCGCGAATGCAGTGGCAATGTCATCATTATCCTATGGCCGTTGTCAGATCGAATATTCATCGGTGTCGCCCGTTGGGATTCGAGCTTTGATTAGGTAAGTATTTAATTATCTAAGTAAGTAATTTGCCCGGGTCCATCCTTATGAAGAGTAGGGGTTTCACTCTGACTTACCACCACGCATTGTGCGAGTTGTACTAAGAAACATAGGCATTCAATAGTTAAATTATACCGTGATAATCACGACGTGTGTCCCAGCGCGACGGGGCATACAAGGCTGCACACGAAGTGATTCACAGTGTGACACACGCACCGTTCATACTGTAGGTATGAGTGTTGTTTAACATTATGTTATTCTGACTAAAAGTCGGGTTTATATTATTCTGGGAGCAAATATTGATTGTACCGGGAACAATCAACTTTTGCTATATATTTCAGGAACAATGGATATTTCTGTAGCAAATATTAATTGTTTCCGGTACAATTAATATTTGATACAGAAATATGCAATTTCTAATATATTTTCGGAACAATGAATATTCCTGGCGCAAATTTTAATTGTACTGGACACAATGAAAAAGTTATATGTTTCATATGCAAAAACGTAGATTCTAGAAGCATAGCTGGCCCTGGCGGTGGGGGCGGTGCGCGGGCGGTGCGCCGATGGTACTCGGGGGGTTGGCGGTGGGGGGCGGGGGTCTCGGTGTCTCAGCATCTCCGTAGTGACGCTGAGATGCTTGGATGACCCCCGCCGCCAACCCCCAGCCCACACACACACACCCCACCCCCACCCTCTCTGGTCCACGCACCGCCCGAGTACCGCCCACGCACCGCCCCCACCGCCAGCGCCAGCTATGCATCTAAAATGCATCTAAAATCTACGTTTTTGCACCGGAAACCTATAAGATTTTTTCATTGTTTCCGGTACAATCAACTTTTGCACCGAAGAGCTTTTGCACCGAAAATCTGCGCAGGAATCGAGGCGTCATGGTTTGCACCGGAAATCATCAAAATTTGCTCCCGGAAATTTTTAAACCTCTAAAAGTCACAGTGAGCACGAAGCAGAGAATTCCAGGTTCCTGGCTCATTATTTCCTTTCATACTCGCGCGCATATTAAAGTCTTTTACGTGTTATTGAACTCTGTTCTAATTGCACAGGTCATACAAAGTAACTATGATCCTTCTATGTGCCTGATGCTTTCACTGATCACCGTCTCTCGAACATCCTTCGCCTCGTGTCGCCACGATTCCCTAGCTGCCTTCCTCAAATGCTGCCAGCTCCACGGCATTCTCAGGCAAGTCTCAGAAATATCCAGGAATCGACGCAGCTTACTTACTTCATCACATCATGCCCCATACCTTCTTCACCTCGTCGCGGCTCATTGCGTTGACACCGGCCGTCACAACAAGGGAAGCCGAGAATTGCCAGCTATGTTTAAATTTTGTACATCTGGACAACGTTTCATTAGTTCTGATTGATCACAAGCAGAGATCTCCGTATCTCTAGCTCACTTCATTCATACTCGTGAAAAGTAATTTTTCACGTGCTACCAACCACAAATCGCAGCACTGGCAGACCATACTAGCTAACTATGACCCTCCTGCGTGCCTCCCACCTCAGCCGCGCTGTGTCGATCGTTCGTGCTTCCACAAATCCCGGCTCGTCCTCCTTGAATACTGTCAGCTTCATAGCATTCTCAGTCGAGCCTTAAGAAATTCAAGGAAAACGTAGCACACTTACTTCATTCGGCAGACTCCAATTCCTTCGTCACCTCACCGTAGCGCATCGCGTTGACGCCAGCCGTCACGTCAAGGGAAGCCGAGAGTTGCCAGCGGTGAAGCTGAAAAAGTAAAAAAGACCAACAAAATCACAAGTAGGTAAAAACGCCACGAATTAATTACCTGCAGTGGAACAACAACACTTCAGTAATTTCAGGAGTACACCGTGCTTCACCACCGGCATGCTCCCGAGACTGCAGATGTGGACAGCGTTCGTGCTCTTGACGTCCTCGACGCACCAGTCCATACCACCAGATCCAGTTGTAAACCCCAGGTCTCCCAAGCACCAGCGCCGTCGTTGTCCCACCAGCTGCAGTAAAAAATGCGTCACGTTCGCCACGTCGTCTAGAGAGTCGAAAGAACGAACGCGCGACACCGCGCACCAAAACGGCAACCCTAAATAAACACCATCCCCAGCAAACAAAGGCCTGCGCTGTGAAGTGGAAAATAAGAGATGAACAAAAATCACAAATAGGTAAAAAACGCCACGGAATTTCTACATGCACGAGAAACAACGACGCTTCGGTAATTCCAGCAGTACACCGTGCTTCACCACCGGCATGCTCATGAACTGCGAAAGTGGATGGCGTTGATGCTCTTGACTCCCTCAACGCTCCAGTCCATACCACTGTATCCATCAGTCGTCGACCCCCAGTCTCCCGAGCACTCGCATCGCCGTTGCCTCACCGGTCAATTTAAACCTCGTGTCGTGTTTGCCACGTCGTCCAGACAGTTGGAAAACGTACAAGCGGCACTGCTCACTGAAAACAGCTCAAACCCTACTAACTAAAACACCATCCCCAACAAAACAAGTCGCTGTGTATTCAGATTATAGTAGCATGCATCACGTGACTATTCCTACACACATAATACATGTCACATTATCATATAATCTAGCATAGTCTCTGTGGATTTGCCGTATTCCATGTTGTCGATCAAAACCTCAAAAATCAAAATATAAACTGTGATATAAATTTTGATGGTCAAGGGATGTAAACTAACCAAACTGTACTTGTGGCTGAATGCCGTGAAATGATCCTCTTATCGTAGCTGGTAAAGCGAGGTCGAATTGGCAGACACCCTCTGGCATGGGCTCAATTCTCGTTTTGCAGGTTTGGATTCCTAGAATCGTTGGAATTGCCGGATTTTGACATATCAGGATCTGATGCTTTGAATCCAGCAAAATTTCCAGGAACTGCCCGTATCATCATATTTTGAAGCCACCTGAATTTAGGCTTCGATAGGTCGGAATCTACTGATTATTGTTTGTCTGGATCCGGAGCAACGAATCCGGATCTGTTGATGGCCGTATTGGGTGGGCCTTCGGGGCCTTACTCGGCATGCCTTTGTCTGTACTATTATGTAGAAGAGTGGCATGTTTTGAGGCCATTTTGTTCGTGTGTCGTAATTTTCTGGCTGCGATACACGTATGTAAATAACGTGTAGGCAAGGTCATATAACCATACGGCTGATATAACTTAAAACGTTAGCCTAAGTTCGAGTCATTTATAACCTTGCATATATCGATTTGCTATTCACGATAAATAATGGGATGCTTGTTCATGATGTTGTCTATATATACTTCGCAACCGTGTGTATGCATATGAATTGAATATCTTGCGCACCCTGAGAAGGATTGCATTTTTAAATAGATATTATTATATTATAGTGATATAATATTATTATAATCTCACAAACTTTGTAATTGAGGGAAAAGCAGGGATCTGAACATAGGTTTATTAATATTCAACAATCAAGAGAGAGAGAGAGATCCCTCATCATCCATGTATTTCCCCGTGTATATTCAAATTATTCATTCTACCAAATCTGCAAGAGTACACATGTTCTTTACCACCAAATAGGCAGCACTACATCGCACACTGCGCCGGACAGCATCATACAATCAAGTACAATGTTTAGTAAAGTAAATGACAAAAAATGTGCATATTTTTTACCTCTTCACGGTCATATAGCATACAGCGAAGATCTGGACGGAGTGCATGCAAGTCCTTGATAAGATAACCCATGCCACCCGCAATATCCACCACAGTTTCAGCATTGCGGAAGTTTGTCGCAAGCTTTTTAGCCAGGCCGGCCCAGTCAGCAATTGCATATGAGTCGAGTACTCGAGCCATCAGCGCGAGCTCGGAGGGGCTTGCGTCAACAAATACATCACCGGTGAACTGAATATGAGGTCTTTGATTGAGTGCGGTCGTCCAAGCACCAAGCATTTGCCGGCCTAACCAAAATTGAGCTCGATCCATTTGCTGCTGATCGCGCTTCAGAAACTTGCCCTTCGCTGTGAGGCAACCTGATCTGTCTATTAACCCCAGCTCAACCCATGAGGCCATCAAAGCATTAATGCTTTGGGACGAGCCTGCCTCCATCATGCACGGCATGCTCGTGCCACGTGGAGTATCATTTGACACAAATGAGTCACTTTTGTTGCCAAGAAATGTCGCTTGTGCAATTATATTTGCATCAAGTCCAAACTTGAGCGCGAACGAGGCCCAATAACCAAGAGCAATCTGCATTGCACAGTGAAACATATCAAGTAATCGTTGCACTATATGCTAGTACTATGCGCGTGCATAAGCTTTGTGGTAAGCCAGAGTTGTCATCTGAAATAATAGATCTTGATTTGTTCAAATTGGAGTGCAACAGAATTTTTGTGGTTTCAGACTTTCAGAATCCGTGACTCCTGCTGCAGTAGAGCCGAATGACACATGTAGCTCCGTGACACAAACAGGATGTACAAGTAGCCACGAAGCGACACACCTGTTCAGCTCTGTTCCTTTTGCTCTTGCAAACAGGAACTTCACGGGTACCTACGGTACTCTGTGAGGCACACTGCAAATCCGATTTTGTAAGAATTTCTTCACCTGTTTCACCTGTAAACAGTAGAGTAGGTAGTGACGAGACCACTAGGTTGTACGACGGCGATCGGACGACGACAGGAGATCTGACAGCAAAGTCGCGGGGACGGCGTTACGACTTCAAACGACGGCTTCACATCGGCTACGGCAGTACGATTGACTTCACTGTTACTCCTTTGAGGGAGAGGAATGGCTGGAACTGCGAAGGGCAAGTCTACAGAGGATCTCCCTCCCCTCCCGGGGAAGCCAGACATCGGGCAGGCTTCCCCTTCCCCGGCAACACAGTCCACTCAGAACGTGCTGATGCAACAAATTCTGACAATGCAAAAGCAGCAAGGGGAGCTGCTTGAGATGCAGAGGCAGCAGGCAGAGGAGCATCGCCTGCTGCGTGACGAGTTTCAACGACAAGCACAAATCAACGCGGAGTTGGAGGCGAAGGTGGCAGCGAAGCCTGGGACTTCTGACCCGGACACCGTAGCCAAGACCGCCGAGCAACTTCTTGAGAGAAGGAGGAAGCTGGAGTACGTGCCAGCAGCCTGGATCAACCCGTTCCCGCCGCGGCCGGCTATGCTGACATCGAGGATGCCGCAGTTGTACGACCTGCACGGCAACAAGACGTACGATACTCTCTCCAAGAAGTCCAACTCTTCAATGAAGTACGAGTGCCTGGTTCTGGCTCCAGCACTATCTTATTTGCACGACGTGGTGAACGAATGCAACAAGACGTTGGACGCGAACGAGGACTGCGATTTGTCGAACAGCGAGTGGCAGAAACGTTTCCACGCAGTTACCAACTCGGTGCACGGCGTGTACGCGTTACTGTGCAACAGGTGGACGATGCTGGAACTGCGCGGGCAGCTGGAGCAGGAGCCTGGTTCTTCACAGCGGGGAGGATCGGACGCTCTACGTGCAAAGCTGCAGTTCGTGGAGGACAGAGTCTAACAGGCAGCAGACGGCGTGGTGGCAGATGAGGTGTTGCAGCAGTGGCTGAACGACTTCGACAAGAACCGCGGCAAGGCGATGCTGAGCCTTACGGCGAAGAACGCAGCGAACGCGGAAACGCGGGTGGTGAATCCACGAGATCGAGACCAGCGCTGGAAGGACCGTAAGAAGTACGAGGAGAAGGACGGTAAGAAGCCTACCGAAAAAGGCGGCAAGGGCCGGGGCGGAAAGCCCGCGGCCGATGTGTGATGTGCGTGCCGCCACCCCGTCCAGCGCAACAGCCCTCTCCGGGCGCTGGGCGGGGAAAACTCACCGTGCAACAGCAGGTGAGACAGCGGAGGGGAGCATGGCGCGCGGCGGGCGCCAGTTCCGAGGTGATGCAATGGATTACTCACGGGGTGAAGTTGAGGTGGAAGCGCGGGCCTCCGACTCCGTTCGACCACGGGGTGTCACTGAGGGATGCTACGCGGCAGCAGCAGGTGTGGCTGGACGCGGAGAAGGAGAGGCTGCTACAGAACGGTGCCTGGACGAGAGCGACGAGAAGATCTCACGTTTCTCGCGCTTTTTTAGTGCCGAAACCGGGTACGAACAAGTGGAGACTGGTGGTGGACTTCCGATGGCTGAACCAGTGGTGTGTGAAGAATCGCGTGAAGATGGAGACGCTGAAGAAACTAAGGAGACTGGCGAAACCGGGCGACTGGTGCTTCAGCTTCGACCTCCAGGACGGTTTTCATGCGCTGGGGATCCACCCGGACTTTCAACGATTCATGCAGTACGACCTGCAAGGGGACCTGCTTCAATGTTCAGCGACGCCGTTCGGATGGAGCGACGCTCCGAGGGTGTTCTGCAAGTTGGTACGCGTGATGGTGGAAGCTCTACGTTCTCCACAGGCAGCGGAAGATCGCAGAGAAATCAGGAGGCTGCGGGACGGTTCCGCAGTACGACAGCGATGGTCAGTCCGTCGCAGGACCGGTGGTGCTGGCGGGGACGCGAACCGTCACAGCGGAATGCGAGTACTACCGTACATGGACGATTTTCTGGTGCTGGTCGACTCTCAGCGAGAAGGCTTTCTGCGTCGAGAAAAAGTTCAACTGGTGCTTCATCGACTTGGCCTACGGCGGAACGAGAAGAAGGGCCAATGGGAGCCTACACAGGTGGTGGAGCACCTCGGGCTGGAGGTGGACCTGAAGCTGGGACAATTCCGTGTAACAGAACGACGGGTACACAAAATCCACACCAAGGCGAAGGAGATCCTGTGCGACGCAGCGAGAAATCGGAGGTGGATTCCTGCCAGGAGACTGGCTTCCTTCACGGGACTCTGCCAATCCGTGTACTTAGTAGTACCAGCGGCGCGGCTCAACCTACGGGAGCTCTACTTCGTGCTTGCAGAGAAACGCAGCTGGGGAGCAAAGGTAAAAATCTCGCGTGCAGCTCGGGGGGACTTAGAATGGTGGTCCAGGCTGCCTGTGATGAGCAGGTGGAACGGGCGCAAGATCTGGAGATCCCCAACGAGAGCGTAGGTGCACACGGACTCTTCGATGCCAGCCTGGGGAGGAGTGCTGAACCTGAAGTTCCCCGCGCGAGGGTTCTGGCCAGACGAGATGCGCAGCTGGCACATCACACACCTGGAGCTGGAGGCCGTGTACAAGACCGTACAGGCGTTCCTGCAGGAGCTGGAGGGCAAGGTCGTACGGCTCTACTGCGACAACCAGGCGGTGGTGGCGATGCTGTCACACTTCACCTCCAGAAACCCGGACCTGATGAGGAGAATGAGGAGACTCTGGCTGCTACTGGATCTGCACGACATCGAGTTGCAGGCTCGGTATATCCGCAGCGAGGCCAACGTGTGGGCCGACAACCTTTCGCGTTGCGAGGATTTGGACGACTGGCGGCTCAATCGAGACTGGTTTGTGTGGGTCAACAAGCAGTGGGGCCCCTACACAGTCGACCGGTTCGCTTCCGAGATCTCCGCGCAGCTTCCTCGGTACTACGCTGCGTGGAAGGACCCGAAGTGCGAAGGTGTGGACTCTCTGACGTACGACTGGCGGGGGGAAAACAATTGGGTGAACCCCCCGTGGGCGCTGCTGGACGAGGTGGCGCACAAGCTGCGGGAGGAGGGGGCCGCTGCTACGGTGGTGGCTCCGTACTGGCCGGGACAGTCCTGGTTCAGGGAGCTGGAGGCCCTGGCCACCGAGGTGGTGATCATGCCGCGGCGCAGAGACCTGTTCACTCCGAGCAGGCTGGGAGGGTCCGAGCTGCTCGGGCCCTCAAAGTGGGACACTGTGATGTTCTTCATCGAGGCGCGCCCGTGAGTTACTACGCTGCTGAAGTACGAATGAGCTCTGCTACGAGTACGACAGCGAGCAAGGTGACCGTGGGCTCGAAAATCGAGGTGTTCTGGAAGGACGATGACTGCTTCTACCCGGGTGTGGTGAAGGAGTTCAACGAGGACGGGAAGGCGCACGTGCTGTACGACGACGGCGACGAGGAGACGCTGGACTTGTCCGAGGAGAACTTCAAAATCATCAACAGCGTGTCAGAGCTGATGGACGAGGCAACGGACGCGGACGGCGAGAACACCGAGCGGATCAGCGGAGGCGACTACGAAGAGTACAAGCGCGGTGGTGCTGTACAAAACTTCCTCACGCGCTCACTCTGTGAGCGGTGGAGGGGTGAGTTGGGACCTTCCCGGCTCACGGAACTGGCAGTGACGATGCAGAGAAAGACACTGCTGGACACGACGATGAGCAACTACGGACCGAAGGCGTGGCGCTTCATTTTATTTTGTGAGCAGCACCAACGGCCGTGGCTGCCAGCATCGGAGGCGACGGTGTTGCTGTACATCGCCTCTCTGTTGAAGGACGGGGGCATCAAGTCGACCTCCTTGCAGCCGTACCTGTCTGCCATCAACAACTACCACGAGGACCTACGTTTTCCTGGACCAGCGAAGGGGCGTTCTGTGACCCGAGCTGTGAAGGGGATGGCGACCATCCAGGCGGAGCTGGCGGTGCAGGAGGAGAACATCAAGACCCAGCGGACGTGGCTGCCAGCGGCACACGTACGACGTGTGCACGAAGCAGCGCTGAGTTTGACTCCGAGATCGCCTGAGGAGCTGCAGCTACTGCGAGCCTTCGCCTACGTGGTTGTTGCCTTCGTGACCTTCGGCCGACCGGACACGGGGACCTCGTTGTCACGGCAGCACGTTCATTGTGGCGACAGTGAGTTCTCAGTGGTGCTGCTGAAGGAGAAAGGACGGCGGCATCAACTGGTGAAGAGACGCCTGTGCATCCCCTGGAAGGGGGTGGCTCTGTTGAAGGAGCTGATCGAGCACTAGGAGTTCCACCGTGACACGGCTTGGAACAGTTCTGAGAAGACTCAACCTGACGCCTACTGGCTGCTACCCGCGGACTCGAAGAACTTCAAGGCTTCCGTGGCAAATGACTGGATTGGTCTGGCTCTCAGCGAGCTGGACTGCAGACCTCCGGAAGGAGGTCACTTTTCTGCACACAGCACCCGGAAGGGTGCCACGACGTGTGCTCGAGCTGTGGGTGTTGCAATGGAGAAAGTGTGCTTCTTTGGAGGCTGGTCACAGTTCTCTTCGGCAGTGCAGCACTACATCGACCCGACAGCTCTGAGGGACACAGACATGGACTACTACTTCGCTTGGTTAACATGGTCACAGTGACAGAGATCAGATTTATTTTGTGTGCCTCACAGTTTCATATTTGGTTTCATGGCAAATGAGGATTCGAGCAAAAGAGAAATGTTCAAATTGGAGTGCAACAGAATTTTTGTGGTTTCAGACTTTCAGAATCCGTGACTCCTGCTGCAGTAGAGCCGAATGACACATGTAGCTCCGTGACACAAACAGGATGCACAAGTAGCCACGAAGCGACACACCTGTTCAGCTCTGTTCCTTTTGCTCTTCCCACCGCTCCCGACCCAGAGGACTCTTTCCTTTTGGTGACGTGCACATACAGACAGTCTGGACATCTCATCAAAAACTAGAATTTAGAAAGCATTCAAAAAGCACTTTCTGCATTTTAAACACTTTACAAAATCATTTTAATGAAATGTATTGCAGTGCCTGCCTTTGGCAAATGAGGATTCGAGCAAAAGAGCAATCTGCATTGCACAGTGAAACATATCAAGTAATTGTTGCACTATACTGTATGCTAGTACTATGCGCGTGCATGAGCTTTGTGGTAAGCCAGAGTTGTCATCTGAAATAATAGATCTTGATTGGAGAAAAATAATCGCTGGGAGGTACGGTATGATGTGAGTGTTGTTGCTTACTCAGGGTTAAGCACTGCAACGCGCTTGACAATGTGTGAAAGCGAGGCACATCATATATATATATATATACATGCAGGCGCGCAGGCATGCGATACGCAAACCTGCGCCAAGGCGACCAGACAACCAGGCCATACCCATATTTCGAACATATTATGAGAAAATGACATGGCAGCAGAGATAAAAGTAATTCTTAGAAGAAGATGGAGGCCCTTGCAGCAGGCCCTACAGTATTCAATATGGAAGAAAAAGCAAGCACACGAGCTTGCTGTGCGGACAACCCAGCATTGTTGACAACGGAGCCAGCCTGTCTATGTTGGATTCTGGCATCATCTAGCGCGTATGGAGATGGAGGTTGATTGGGCAGCGATGTAGATGTCAGCATCAGATTATTACTATCCCGTATGCATACCAAGCAGTGCAGTGTGCCAATGTGAATGGCTGATGCATCACCTTGTTGATGCGGGACTGCCATTCAAGGTCTGGTGATTCGATTATGTGAGTGGCACAAAGGTTTTCATCCACCACAAGCTGTGCGCCAGTTTTTTCTCGTACCAAACTGAAACCATTATAAAAAGGCTCGATGCACTCAAAGCGGCGTTTGCTCCCATCCATGCCATCCAGAAAGGTTTCTCGTCCCAGTACATCCAAGAAAAACCACCCATGTTCGTCTCTTGCTCTGGCGTACCCTTTGTGAAACTGGTCCAGATCCAAGAACCCAGAAGAGGTCTTCCGCCTTCCGCAGGTATCAATGTGATAACACATATGATCCACCGAGCATCGTATCACAGCATATCCCTGTACATGCAAAATATGTTGTGACAGTGCCATATAAGTGTGGTGCACTGACAAAGAATGACCCATGAGCGCATATTTGGGAAACCAGTTCATCGGCGAGCGCAATTCTAGCATTGGTAGTAGATTTTATCATATTATGAGGACATGACTATTTGAATCGCAGCATCTCGCGTTATGCGCACGACGTCGATCTCAAGAGCTCCACTAGACCACGTGATCATCACTTCTGCTGAGTCCATTCTTGAGATTCGTGCATTTGCCCTTTCAAAATAGTCAAGTGTGTCGCGATCTCGCGAATCACGACTAACAATGCATCTTCAAACCGCTGTGTGCGTGCGCGATTCATTTTGCTCCTCACCCTGGCTTCAGTCATCGTGACGTTGATGATTGTCGCATACAGTCGTCATGCCATCATCATGTAGCACTGCAACTTGTGTTATGACTGTTTGAGCAAGGAAGTGATTTGCCCAACTTTGTTGTCATGATTATAAAGATTATAATTATCAGGTCCCTCTGTGTTTGGTACACACAGCAAGTGTATTGTGGTAAGCCAGGGTTGATGTTCAATTATCGCGATTTTAAAGAGCAGCAGTGTTGACCTGCTCACTTTCTCTCCCTCATTCTCTCTGTCCTTCTGCCCCACATTTGGTGATTGGGCATGTGAAGGTCTCACCTCTCGAAAGTCTCCTGCATAAGCATGTCCCTTATAGTCTGTGTCTTCCGCCATGATAAGCACGTTCCCATCCTTGTCAATATGATGATACTTTGCAGTTCCCTCATTGGTTGGTTGCTGCCTCACAGCACAGAGGCCTTCTTGAAAGTTGCCACACCATGCCCATTGTATGTCATATGCACGTCTACCCTTGCAGTCTATGTGCACATACTTGCCGTTGTCAAGTTTAACTGCTGCCCTGTTTCCGTAGAATCCAAAGGTTCTCGCATACCGTTCAGGGTATATCGGCCTCCCGTTGATATCGATGTGATATGCGCCAGATGCATCAATCACAGGGGCAATGCCTGGAAATTTATTCGCGGTATGAGTAGTTAGTTTGCAAAGAGAGACAAACTCCGCTGCAGCACTGATACAAATAACAGAAGATGCGCACAATCATACTTCGAGCAATGCAAACAGGTATTTGTATTTTACAGCCACATAAAAACGGTGAGAACTAGTAGTAGCAGAAAAAGAGATGGCCAACAAAATTAGCAAAAATCGACCATGAAGCGATGTCGATTAGGGGCAGGCGTAACAGCTGTGCACCTCCCAATATCACGTTTTCATGAGGAAGAGTCACATTTATTCAATTTATTTTTTAGTACGCAGTGTAAATCTCAAAACAGTCTTGCATGTCACTTTCTCATTGGGCAAAGAAGCAAGGTCGCGTCATGTAATGTAAATATTATGTCGTTATTAAGTTTTCGCAAATGGAACACATGCGTTAGTATCACGTCTTCTAACAATGGTGTTAATTGTTGTTAACACGATGTAAAGAAGTGTTACATTTAACATTGAATGATGCAAATTTCCTAACATTTGAGACATGCAAAAAAGCACGAACGCAAAGCCACATTAAGTTAACGGTGTGCAAATTTCCGGATGACGCGCATATATAGACAATGATGCTTGCATCGGTTATATATGGATGGACACGCTGGCCGAAAATCAGCAGTATTCCCGATAAGTGATACTATTGACATATCGTATCAATCGCTGATTATCGGGTGGCACCCTTGACCTATCGATTGTGTAAATTTCAATGTTCCATATCTAACATAGATATTGCATTGTTTGTAAATACCCAGACAATTGATTATTCATTGATGCCATTTCACGATAGATACCGACAAATCAAACCGACGTACATGTAGAGCCCGCCTGCCCGGGCGGAAAGCAAATGAACCGCCTTTCGTGCCGTACGCCGCCAATCCGCATGCGCGATTACAGGGGAGAAGTCCTGTCGCGATTGACCGGCCCCTGGCCGAAAGAGTCTCCCAAAAAGAGGGTTTGGCCGAAGATCGGCCGAAAAGGATTTTGACCCTTAAGTATGCAAAAAGATGTTAAAAGAAGAAGAAAACAAATGTTTTCTCAAAAATTGGCCGAAAGGCCTCCGGGGAGGACTTCTGCCCTGGCGCGATACGGAACCCCGCAACCGGGTTTGTATGTGTATATAGTATTCACTCTGGCTTACCACCACGCATTGTGCGATATGTGCCAAGCAACAGAGGCATCCGATTGTCAAATCAGACCGTGATAATCACGACGCGTGTCCCGGCGCGACGGGGCAAACAAGGCCACACACGAAGCGATTCACAGCGTGAAACACACATACTACATGCACCACGTGATTATCCGTACACGCGTGACAATGCATGCTGCGTTACGAACACATGCATGTAGGCAGCTGGCTCGATAACGCGTACCCTTGGAAAATATAAACGTCTCAAAGCCGAACTTGTGCGTGGTTATCAGGAACGGACCGTTCACTGCGCGTGCGTATATGCACTATTTGCAATATTCTAGCAACAGTCGCACTGACCACAATTCTTACAAACAAGTCGTGACTTTGTGTACGATACTGTAGGTGTATTGTATCCGTGCTGTCCTGAGCTGAGCTTTGGATGCAGCTGGCTCGTTTACACACGCGGATGATACTGGGTTGTATGCATTGATGGAAGAATATATAGCTCATACGCCATGGCTGCACACGTCGTATCGAATATTGCAAACGTTTCGTACGACGTGCCGTTGTTAAGCCTCCTGTCTTGTCTTATATATAATTACCGACTTCATTACAGGATTTCGGATCTTCCGGATGCAATGCATGTAGATAATCAACCCGGTATCTTCGCAACACGTTGTTGCAATACACCATCACGTACCCATCCTAGAGTAGCGTGTCATACAGTTCATGACCAAGGGTTACAATCATATCATGCATGTATCATCTCAACCGTCGTGTGCCATCACGTATCAGGACTGCCACCGTATGCTACAGTGACACCATTCGTTATTGATGGAATTTTATTAGGTAATCGTACTGGAAGTATTCAGTCTCTTCCTAAATCTCTGAAAACGTTTATTACGCTTCCACCGCCTAAGGCGCAATAGCCGAAGGTGTTGACTCTCTCTTTTCATAGTTTTCTTATTGGCCGCATTATTTGCAGGGGTCTTCCAAGACATATTGCATAACGTGTAGTGCAGGAATGTATTCGTTCTATCGAGCACCCATACACTACTCATGGCAGAATCTGGTGAACCAGGCTTCGGACCCAAAATCTTATGCACTGCCATGTCAAAAATAGTGAAACCAATAGCATCCCTGCCATGGTGAGCATATAGTGATGGGCAATACAACCCTCCGAATGCCCTGTCGCCAACGACATCCCATGAATACTTGTCGGATGTTTCCGCACGGGCACACATGCCCGCAAAGTGATTCCAATTCGGATGGAGAGCATTGAAGCTCATCCGATCACCGGCATGCGTGTATCTCAGAATGCGAGTAGGTTTCATGTGTGTCTTTGGTGACATGTATTTATCAAAAGCATTTATGACCTCAGGGCGTGTCCTGATGAATGTGTACACTTGTTCTATAATATTACAACAATTGCCGATGTTGAACTGTTCACATTCTAGCATTTTGCTAACGAAGTAAAAACATGTATCTATTCTGCATTCATTGGCGATACTCCACGCCTTGTGAGCACTTTCACAATAGCATTTCTGCGCCCCACTCGTTTGTATGTGTATCACCCCACAAACGAGTGCGTCATGCGTCGCGCCTCGTGCCTCACGCCTCACGGCCCCTGCGCGCACGCCTCGCGCCGTAGAGATTTTCCACTTGTGATCGGGTTGTCCACGCTTTCCTCCTAGGGGGTGGGGTAGTTTCTCCAGTATGAGAATTTTCCACCGACACTTAAACTGCTTGCCCTTTTATTCTAACTGTGCTTGTTTAGCCCTTCAGGTTTACGGCATGTACAGTTGTGAATGTACTTACGACAACAAGGTCAGTCCAGCGATAGGTGCATCCGTATCTTACTCGGCATTTTGGTCGCAATATTCTTTCCTCTCATCTTATTATGACTGCCTAAAGTGTGTCGTCATGATAGAAGACCACCGTTCCCTGTCCATATGCGTATACATGCGTATCGCCTTGGTATGCTAAATACGTTTATGTTGTGCTGTTTATGTGGGGGTGTGTGTTTGTAGTAGAAGACATTGACTGAATGTCGGCTTGTGCATAAATTTCCTTGCTGCCAGTTGCTGTCATCCGCTCCTGGAAACGCTTGAGGTCAATTTGCGGAGGCAGGGTACAGTAGTGTGAAAGTCTGTGACTCACCTCGGGGTCAAACATGACCCTGCCGTTTTAAGGTGAGTAGTCTTTCTCCCCTGCATGAGACCTTTCTACCTGGTTTGATACTACGTGCGTTGATATCATTTTGCCTGTGCTTATGAGGCCCCTCAGCTATTTCGCATTCTTGGCACTGGAGCCACTGACTGCAAGGCATTTTGACGGGTGCTCCGGTGTTTTTACTTCGGCCTTTTTTATTTGAAGTATTTCTTCCGGTTTTACTATTCTGACTGAGTTTTTTTTGTTCATTCAGGATCAAACAGCCGTTATATATATATATGTATTTGTAAATACAACTGGTTGTATATTATATGTAGAGAAACATCGGAGACATCTACGACACTAGCACCATTTGGAGGACAGGTGCGTCCGAGTTACTCTTTGAGAATGTCTGCACTGCCTCAGGTTGCTACTTTTGTGCAGCGTGTGAATATCACATCACTACAGGAAGACTGATTTACGGAAATTCACTGTAGTGAGTGGTTCATGCAGTTTGCAGGGGTTTCTGTCCTCAACGGGATTCTTCCGCATCCTCTTTTCGGCTCTTTTCGGGTTTGGAAAGCGCTGCCCATGGGAGGTACGCCCTTGTGCTTCTCCAGCCCATTTCCCTATTATTCTCCATCCATCCCGTATGTTGTGCTCGTAGTGGTGTGGTGTTCTATGCCGCACACTGCTATGACATTATTTTGTGCCCAATGCACCGCAATGCCACGCCATGGTGTGCCCTATCCGTTTGCGCTGCGGACCCAGCTGAGTGTGTGCCCTGTTGGTGGCACCGCGCCGAGATCGTAGCAAACCAACATGGAAGCGTCCTGTGTTTGAATTCTCACCTTTGTGTGTTTATGGTGTTGTTTGCAGGACTTCAATATCGCGCCCAGCAGCCCTCCATCAAGACATGTTGAAGATTACTTTAGTGGTAGACTACAGTGCACTCGCGTTCATGAGAATCGGGCTTTTAAGAATCCAACGGCTGGGGTTCTCGAGAAATAAGAATGCCGTTTTTGGCTGGAATTATTCCTTTTCAATTAAGAATATAGGCAGCCCATTTTAGAATATGACCAGCGCCTTACGATGTAAAAATAAGAAATTCCGCTATGGCTGCACCTGGTCGATCCAAGAATGTCAAGGGGCTACATCTACAATCTGCTCATATACGGATATATCGATATATGTATAGCTATTTGTAAATATGTATGTACACTTGAGCAAATAGAGAGTACATTTGAGGAGCCGCGCACATATCGATATTCACATTTGTGGAACTCCGCGAAAAACAAAAAAGCGATAAGTCGGGAAATTTAAGAATCCGCCGATATAATTAAGAATATGGCAGCGAGGACATCCTCGATATATAAGAATCTCGCGGCGCTTGCGAGATCGTTCGATAAGAATGTAGTGAATCCGCTGGACGCTGGTTCTATCGCAAAACCATCGATTAAGAATGAGGTCGACAGCCGCTGGATCGAAACTGGTTGATTCTTATTAACGCGAGTGCACTGTAGACTTCTGTGCATAGCTTAGCGCGCGTAGCGCACCTGAGATCTGTTGAATTTGTATTTTTATATTAGTTGTGCAAGGGCCAGCGTATTCATTATTTTCTGCAAATTTGGTTTAATTTAGAGTTTAGACCCTGTCTGACCAGGCTGCTTATCAACCTGGTCAGCACCTGCTAACAGAATCGGGTGTTTACTTATTATCGGGACGTGGCTGGCCACCTCAGCTTGCCACGTCCTGATAAGTGAATACTTGATTCTGCAAGTGCAGCCCACAGACTTCAGTCTGGCTACGCCGCCATCTGGCAGCGGAGCAATCAGCAACCCTAGCAGTTTCAGCGACGTCGTGCGGACATCAACAACATGACAACCGCCCTCTCCTGGTGGGAAGCGCAGCGGAAAGCCAACATCGGTGCCGCCAAGCCCGCCGCAAATCAGCAAAAAGGGGAAGGCAGCAGAGCAGCCTGGTAGCCCTGAGAACGAGGACATTGCCGACCTCGAGTACAACAACCCCTGGGACGAGGCGGACGGCTTGGACACTGACGTGCACGACGCGTGCATTTAGCGACCTTCTACCGCATGCTCCCTTCCTTAGCGTGTTGCACTGAACGCACTGCTTGACCTTGCTTGTGATCGTCAAGAGCCATCACAGTTGGCCACTCGCGAGAGTTGAGCAAAACAGTCGGACACCGTTTTTCGTCCCCCACACCACGCCGCATATGGGGGTTTTCAGCGGCGACAGCGGTGTGGATTCTGGACGTGGCAAGTGCAGACCACAATCTATCTGCCAGAACGACCTAGAACCTTGCTGTGACAGCCCATTCGCGAAACAGTGATAATACATGGAGCCAGACTGTGATTACACATTAGCTCATTGACCTGCCTGTATCTTTGAATACAGTAGGCACCCTGGTTGAATCTCCGATTGGGAGCGTGTTCGTTGATGTGCGTGCTCCACTACTAGTCGGGGGTTCTTGCATCCACCGTTTCTACTAGGTGGGTGCTGAACTAGGATTTATCTCTGACCTGCTCGTGTGAGCCCTCATCCAACAGCCTCCCGTTATGAGGAATGGCTGCAGATATGATGTTGTTAGCATGGGATAGCCACCTAGCAGAACTCAAGGGCTAAACCCTCTAGTGCACTGGACTGGGAAATAACAGTTAGGGCAGAGGGGCAGGCTTGACTGCCGTGTGCCTACTAATATCACGCCTCCATTACGAGAAGTCACATATTTTATTTCTATTTTTATTTTCCTAGTCAGCTCCTGGTAAGTTAGTATTCAAATCCGAGGTGTCAGCACCACAGCGCGGAGATTTGACAAAAAACGACAAAGTGCATTATAATTATATTGTTCAAATTGGAGTGCAACAGAATTTTTGTGGTTTCAGACTTTCAGAATCCGTGACTCCTGCTGCAGTAGAGCCGAATGACACATGTAGCTCCGTGACACAAACAGGATGTACAAGTAGCCACGAAGCGACACGCCTGTTCAGCTCTGTTCCTTTTGCTCTTGCAAACAGGAACTTCACGGGTACCTACGGTACTCTGTGAGGCACACTGCAAATCTGATTTTGTAAATTTCTTCACCTGTTTCACCGGTAAAACAGTAGAGTAGGTAGTGACGAGACCACTAGGTTGTACGATTGCGATCGGACGACGACGGGAGATCTGACAGCGAAGTCGCGGGGACGGCGTTACGACTTCAAAACGACGGCTTCACATCGGCTACGGCAGTACGATTGACTTCACTGTTACTCCTTTGAGGGAGAGAAAATGGCTGGAACTTCGAAGGGCAAGTCTACAGAGGATCTCCCTCCCCTCCCGGGGAAGCCAGACATCGGGCAGGCTTCCCCTTCCCCGGCAGCACCGTCCACTCAGGACGTGCTGATGCAACAAATTCTGACAATGCAAAAGCAGCAAGGGGAGCTGCTTGAGATGCAGAGGCAGCAGGCAGAGGAGCATCGCCTGCTGCGTAATGAGCTTCAACGTCAAGCACAGATCAACGTTGAGTTGGAGGCGAAGGTGGTAGCGAAGCCTGGGACTTCTGACCCGGACTCCGCAGCCAAGACCGCCGAGCAACTTCTGGAGAGAAGGTAGGAGGAAGCTGGAGTACGTGCCAGCAGCCTCGATCAACCCGTTCCCACCGCGGCCGGCTATGCTGACATCGAGGATGCCGCAGTTGTACGACCTGCACCGCAACAAGACGTACGACGCGCTCTCCAAGAAGTCCAACTCTTCGATGAAGTACGAGTGCCTGGTTCTGGCTCCAGCGCTGTCTAATATGCACGACGTGGTGGACGAGTGCAACAAGACGTTGGACGTGAACGAGGACTGCGGATTGTCGAACAGCGAGTGGCAGAAACGTTTCCACGCAGTTACCAACTCGGTGCACGGCGTGTACGCGTTGCTGTGCAACCGTTGGACGATGCTGGAACTGCGCGGGCAGCTGGAGCAGGAGCCTGGTTCTTCACAGCGGGGAGGATCGGACGCTCTACGCGCAAAGCTGCAGTTCGTGGAGGACAGAGTCTAACAGGCAGCAGACGGCGTGGTGGCAGATGAGGTGTTGCAGCAGTGGCTGAACGACTTCGACATGAACCGCGGCAAGGCGATGCTGAGCCTTACGGCGAAGAACGCAGCGAACGCGGAAACGCGGGTGGTGAATCCGCGGGACGGAGACCAGCGCTGGAAGGACCGTAAGAAGTACGAGGAGAAGGACGGTAAGAAGCCTACCGAAAAAGGCGGCAAGGGCCGGGGCGGAAAGCCCGCGGCCGATGTGTGATGTGCGTGCCGCCACCCCGTCCAGCGCAACAGCCCTCTCCGGGCGCTGGGCGGGGAAAACTCACCGTGCAACAGCAGGTGAGACAGCGGAGGGGAGCATGGCGCGCGGCGGGCGCCAGTTCCGAGGTGATGCAATGGATTACTCACGGGGTGAAGTTGAGGTGGAAGCGCAAGCCTCCACCTCCGTTCGACCACGGGGTGTCACCAAGGGATGCTACGCGGCGGCAGCAGGTGTGGCTGGACGCGGAGAAGGAGAGGCTGCTACAGAACGGTGCCTGGACGAGAGCGACGAGAAGATCTCACGTTACTCGCGCTTTTTTGGTGCCAAAACCGGGTACGAACAAGTGGAGACTGGTGGTGGACTTCCGATGGCTGAACCAGTGGTGTGTGAAGAATCGCGTGAAGATGGAGACGCTGAAGAAACTAAGGAGACTGGCGAAACCGGGCGACTGGTGCTTCAGCTTCGACCTCCAGGACGGTTTTCATGCGCTGGGGATCCACCCGGACTTTCAGAAATTCATGCAGTTCGACCTGCAAGGGGACCTGCTTCAATGTTCAGCGATGCCGTTCGGATGGAGCGACGCTCCGAGAGTGTTCTGCAAGTTCGTACGCGTGATGGTGGAGGCTTTACGTTCTCCACAGGCAGCGGAGGATCGCAGAGAAATCAGGAGGCTGCGGGACGGTTCCGCAGTACGACAGCGATGGTCAGTCCGTCGCAGGACCGGTGGTGCTGGCGGGGACGCGAACCGTCACAGCGGAATGCGAGTACTACCGTACATGGACGATTTTCTGGTGCTGGTCGACTCTCAGCGAGAAGGCTTTCTGCGTCGAGAAAAAGTTCAACTGGTGCTTCATCGACTTGGCCTACGGCGGAACGAGAAGAAGGGCCAATGGGAGCCTACACAGGTGGTGGAGCACCTCGGGCTGGAGGTGGACCTGAAGCTGGGACAATTCCGTGTAACAGAACGACGGGTACACAAGATCCACACCAAGGCGAAGGAGATCCTGTGCGACGCAGCGAGAAATCGGAGGTGGATTCCTGCCAGGAGACTGGCTTCCTTCACGGGACTCTGCCAATCCGTGTACTTGGCAGTACCAGCGGCGCGGCTCTACCTACGGGAGCTCTACTTCGTGCTGGCAGAGAAACGCAGCTGGGGAGCAAAGGTAAAAATCTCGCGTGCAGCTCGGGGGGACTTAGAAACAATTGTGGTCCAGGCTGCCTGTGATGAGCAGGTGGAACGGGCGCAAGATCTGGAGATCCCCAACGAGAGCGAAGGTGCACACGGACTCTTCGATGCCAGCCTGGGGAGGAGTGCTGAACCTGAAGTTCCCCGCGCGAGGGTTCTGGCCAGACGAGATGCGCAGCTGGCACATCACACACCTGGAGCTGGAGGCCGTGTACAAGACCGTACAGGCGTTCCTGCAGGAGCTGGAGGGCAAGGTCGTACGGCTCTACTGCGACAACCAGGCGGTGGTGGCGATGCTGTCACACTTCACCTCCAGAAACCCGGACCTGATGAGGAGAATGAGGAGACTCTGGCTGCTACTGGATCTGCACGACATCGAGTTGCAGGCTCGGTATATCCGCAGCGAGGCCAACGTGTGGGCCGACAACCTTTCGCGTTGCGAGGATTTGGACGACTGGCGGCTCAATCGAGACTGGTTTGTGTGGGTCAACAAGCAGTGGGGCCCCTACACAGTCGACCGGTTCGCTTCCGAGATCTCCGCGCAGCTTCCTCGGTACTACGCTGCGTGGAAGGACCCGAAGTGCGAAGGTGTGGACTCTCTGACGTACGACTGGCGGGGGGAGAACAATTGGGTGAACCCCCCGTGGGCGCTGCTGGACGAGGTGGCGCACAAGCTGCGGGAGGAGGGGGCCGCTGCTACGGTGGTGGCTCCGTACTGGCCGGGACAGTCCTGGTTCAGAGAGCTGGAGGCCCTGGCCACCGAGGTGGTGATCATGCCACGGCGCAGAGACCTGTTCACTCCGAGCAGGCTGGGAGGGTCCGAGCTGCTCGGGCCCTCGAAGCGGGACGCTGTGATGTTCTTCATCGAGGCGCGCCCGTGAGTTACTACGCTGTTGAAGTACGAATGAGCTCTGCTACGAGTACGGCAGCGAGCAAGGTGACCGTGGTTACGAAAATCGAGGTGTTCTGGAAGGACGATGACTGCTTCTACCCGGGTGTGGTGAAGGAGTTCAACGAGGACGGGAAGGCGCACGTGCTGTACGACGACGGCGACGAGGAGACGCTGGACTTGTCCGAGGAGAACTTCAAAATCATCAACAGCACGGACGAGACAACGGACGCGGACGGCGAGAACACCGAGTGGATCAGCGGAGGCGACTACGAAGAGTATAAGCGCGGTGGTGTTGTACAAAAACTTCCTCACGCGCTCACTTTGTGAGCGGTGGAGGGGTGAGTTGGGACCTTCCCAGCTCACGGAACTGGCAGTGACGATGCAGAGAAAGACACTGCTGGACACGACGATGAGCAACTACGGACCGAAGGCGCAGCGCTTCATTTTATTTTGTGAGCTGCACCAACGGCCGTGGCTGCCAGCATCGGAGGCGACGGTGTTGCTGTACATTGCCTCTCTGTTGAAGGACGGGGGCATCAAGTCGACCTCCTTGCAGCCGTACCTGTCTGCCATCAACAACTACCACGAGGACCTACGTTTTCCTGGACCAGCGAAGGGGCGTTCTGTGACCCGAGCTGTGAAGGGGATGGCGACCATCCAGGCGGAGCTGGCGGTGCAGGAGGAGAACATCGAGACCCAGCGGACGTGGCTGCCAGCGACACACGTACGACGTGTGCACGAAGCAGCGCTGAGTTTGACTCCGAGATCGCCTGAGGAGCTGCAGCTACTGCGAGCCTTCGCCTACGTGGTTGTTGCCTTCGTGACCTTCGGCAGACCGGACACGGGGACCTCGTTGTCACGGCAGCACGTTCATTGTGGTGACAGTGAGTTCTCAGTGGTGCTGCTGAAGGAGAAAGGACGGCGGCATCAACTGGTGAAGAGACGCCTGTGCATCCCCTGGAAGGGGGTGGCTCTGTTGAAGGAGCTGATCGAGCACTGGGAGTTCCACCGACCACCGTGACACGGCTTGGAACAGTTCTGAGAAGACTCAACCTGACGCCTACTGGCTGCTACCCGAGGACCCGAAGAACTTCAAGGCTTCCGTGGCGAATGACTGGATTGGTCTGGCTCTCAGCGAGCTGGACTGCAGACCTCCGGAAGGAGGTCACTTTTCTGCACACAGCACCCGGAAGGGTGCCACGACGTGTGCTCGAGCTGTGGGTGTTACAATGGAGAAAGTGTGCTTCCTGGGAGGCTGGTCACAGTTCTCTTCGGCAGTGCAGCACTACATCGACCCGACAGCTCTGAGGGACACAGACATGGACTACTACTTCGCTTGGTTAACATGGTCACAGTGACAGAGATCAGATTTATTTTGTGTGCCTCACAGTTTCATCTTTGGTTTCATGGCAAATGAGGATTCGAGCAAAAGAGAAATGTTCAAATTGGAGTGCAACAGAATTTTTTGTGGTTTCAGACTTTCAGAATCCGTGACTCCTGCTGCAGTAGAGCCGAATGACACATGTAGCTCCGTGACACAAACAGGATGTACAAGTAGCCACGAAGCGACACACCTGTTCAGCTCTGTTCCTTTTGCTCTTCCCACCGCTCCCGACCCAGAGGACTCTTTCCTTTTGGTGACGTGCACAGACAGTCTGGACATCTCATCAAAAACTAGAATTTAGAAAGCATGTAAAAGCACTTTATGCATTTTAAACACTTTACAAAATCATTTTAATGAAATGTATTGCAGTGCCTGCCTTTGGCAAATGAGGATTCCAGCAAAAGAGAAATGGAACCTATTGACTTTTGTGTTAGATAGGCATGATGGCACGTGTGTGGTCATAAATATTGGTGTGACACAAATATTAGTTTGGCGATATTTTGCATCTACATAGGAAACACACGTGTGTTATGTAGTTTGTGCATAATAACATTTGCATCCGATAACACTAGCCAACATTAATCTAATGCAAGTGTAATCTTATTTTATTTGACACGTGAAAGAATGTAAGAGTAATGCATAATTTAATCTAACGTGCGTGTTCTTTTAACACCATTTAATGCAAATATAACAGTGTGCACATCTCCGGATGGTATCAAAGCATAGCTCGTGACTTACAATATCGTTTAATTGATTCATTGCATCTATTGCTGAATGTGTGTCGCGTTATTTGCGTTGGTATAACTAAACCTGAACAAGATTCATTGGCGCTGCTGAGGGGTTTAGAAATGAAACAATATTCTTGGGGTTTAGGGTTTTAGGGTCAAAAGTTGCATGATGTAGTAACACCGGTTACTACATCATCTGCTGAGGTGTGACAGCTACTGGCTAGAATGTCTTTGTTAACTTGCCTCCAAAGGGAAGATGAACACAAAAGGTGTGTGAGACAACTCCTGCTGAGATGATATGAAGGACACATTAGGGTCCAATGTGAGAATACCGGAAGGCAAGTTCATGTTCCTCCCGCGGGACCACAAAATACGTACTATTCAGAACCGCAAGCGGGGTCGATAGTGCCGAAGTAGGGTGTGGCTTATATAAATATCCACAGTGCAAATGAAAACATGCTCAATACAATAAGAACAACATATGGACAAAAATGTCAACTCCACACCAACAGCAAAGGCGTGTCATAGCCACGATGCAGTCCCATGGCAAGAATACGGGTTGATGTCAGAAATCGGCAAAAAAGCAACTATAAACGACTGGCAGAACTTGTGAACACACGCATGATCAAATCATTCAGATGTGTAGACCAATATGATGTGAAGCATTTAAACACATAAGTAGTGCAACAGACAATGGAGGCAACGCACTATTTTGTGAAAATAGTATAACACCGAAATTGTGCAGATTATGAAGCCAGCAACACAACAACAGATGACAGAAGCGAGCAAACGAGGAAATGTGAACAGAAACCCGGATGAAGTGTGAGATGAGCAAATGCAATCAACAATAAACTACCGATTAAAGCAGGTGTGGCAAGGAAAGCGCCAAAGGCCAAATAAATTATGGCTATCTTCCGCGGAGCTAGTGGCGATAAAGGGTTACTAGAAGACCAGCAAACCCGGGATCAAAACCTATCATTGTATACATTACACTGACAGTCTTATATAACGATGTATCAGAGAACTTAGAACTGATGCAAGGTCCCAACATTCTTTTTGTACATGTTGCTAGCTATGCGCATTACTTCGATATTGTATCATTATACAAAAGTATGCATACAGAACACTGGAAAATCCAAAAATCGCCAGCACTGAATGGGCGAAAAGCGCGGATAGAAGTGAGTTGGTGAGCGTGGAATTCATGCTCCGAGCCTCCGACACGGGAATTTGGCATACACTCAACTCACGATTCTGTGCTAATGTGTGATATTGTCCAAATTTTGCTCGGAACACAGCATCATAAACATGCGGTTGCAGGATGCCCGGAGATGAGTAGGGGGGGACAGCGGGTGGTGATGTGATACGCCTCGCCCAATGCCGTATGTGTGCATACATTGACAGCATTCAACAGAGCTTAATCTACTCGAGACAAAAACATGAACCAGTTATACTTCATATCGAACTTTGATGCGCGTGATATAGACATGTGCGCCGATAGTCCACAAACCTGGAGAGTGATACGGCAGTACATGCGAAAATCGTCGTTCATAGACGGAAATGACGGATTCCGAGGACATTACTGTGCCACGGCCTTCTTCCACGCCGTTGATTGTTTTGAGAATATGATGGGTTCCCTGGAATTCGTCGATTATTCACGTTGTACACACCATCGATTATTCACGGTGGTCACACATGCATGTGTGTGGCAGGTTACACTGTACCGTCAGTGACATTTCTAACCAGATTTTTGGTGCGACGGTGAGCAGAAGTGGTTGAAATGCTACTAAACGGGATTTTACGTATTGCTCATCAGCATGCTCTTCGTTATCCGTCAAGCTGGGTACCAGCGCTATGCATACGCATGTATCGATCTATACGTATTCAATAGCCACAACGGGATGATTCACTTGCATAATTATGGGGTTCGGGGTTCGCTATATAGTATCGAAATGGGTCCATATAATATACGGATACATGCGTCTATATTATATACGTGTATTGCATGCCCACTCGTCCGACTGTATATTTATAGCGCTACAGTCGCGTGGAAACCCGAGACGTCGTACCTCTCTGGATACTGTCGTATTTCGCCAGTCAACGACACTTCGTGCTTCTTGCGTGGTATACACTCGGTCGGCTTGATGACGGAAACTTCGATATATCGTGCGCCAGAATGACCTCATTATTCGCGACGTGTTGTAGTAATGAGCGTGCAGTTGGTGTTAGTTCTGTATGAGGTAGCGACACGCGTATCGATGCACGAACATCGACAGCTGACTACAGTATTTTGCAATTGATGTGATGTGCGAGACCCTGTGCACAAGTAAGTGGGTCGATAAACGCCCGTTGGGTTCAGATGAGTAAATAAATCGCGGGCGCCTATGATGCGGCGTTTCTGATATTCGCACACACCGTGTAGCCTGGGTGTGCGTCGTCGGTATTCGTAGCTAACAATTTCTACGTGTATTTCCCCCGTAGCGTGTAAGCGTCATGCACTCGATGTCATATATATTGCGAGCTGTGCGCGAGTAGCGCATCAATCGAGGTTCTCGCATGCACTACTATCTGCACAGGGCCGATTGAAACGTGATACGTGGGGTGCCAATGTATTTGATTGAAGTCGTGATAGTGCGTGATGCCCTGATACTTCGGGTTTATTTTGGACGCGAATTTGTTCGCTCGAATTAAACCAACCTACGTTGTGCAAATGTTGGAATGAACATGATCGCCAGCGATGTTTCGGACACTTGCATTGATCAGCGTATTTTTTCGCTTGGCTCTACTATTCTGTCGCCAACCGTGTACCGGGTATGCGGCTTGAGCAAGATTATTGCCGTGTATGATAAAGATTTTGACGCTAAAATATTTGATATAAAGTGTATATTGAGAAAACGCGCGAGCCGTAGATAGCACCTCATATGTGTATATGTAGCAGTCTTCATGGCATCATCCATCTTATATATATCCATAATACAAGGCCACATCCTTGGCTCCGGCGCATCGTGGATTATCAATATTATATATATCGTATAATATATGTACAAATATATATCGTATTCCTTGCATTTTCACGAGATTCGCTAACCGATGGATTCCCCCTATGATTGAGTTATCGTCGCAAAACACATGGCGTTCCCGGGCGTTCGTATTGGCATGATGGGCGAACCGTTATCGGTGACATAGTGAGAATATGCATGCTTAAGATGCCATCGGCTTCGTAGCGACTGACCGTCTCCCGTTTTCTGACGACATACTGTTGTTGCAAAGGGTTTAACAGCAGTGTGTAGAAATAGAAAGCTTGCATAATTGTACATATATGCTCTGGCGCATGCCAGATTATGATTATATTTTCATATGTTGCTGTGTTAGATAATCGATATTGTATGTTGCTAGTTGTTATAACGGATACTCCATAAACTGTGCAGATTGGATGAGCCAGGACATGTCAAACGCCCAAGGATTTATTCAGTGGACACGTCCGCCTACATTCCACCTATGTTGCCCTGTGGACGTGTCCATGGACGGGACCTTGGCCGTTTCGATTTCTCGTATCTTGCATACATACTGAATGCTGAGGCATCAGAATTCATTTGTGCATTAATCCGCTACGAAATCCATTTTCGTAAAATATTTACATGAAAACTCACGCGCGTAGTAGCCACTATCGTTTCAATAGGTGCCAATAGCATATTCCTTCTGACTGGCTGTTTTGTGTAACCATGCCCACTGCGATATATATACTCCAGGTTGCCTACTAGATTTGCCTAGATCATTCGTAAGGTATGAAAACGACGATGAATATAATTATCAACCGACATCTAGTATACCGACTGTAGCCATATCGTGGGAGAGTGACACGTGATAGGTGGCGGACATGTGAGAGGTATGCTTCAAGTTATCCGACTTCGTGCATCATTTCATGCAATCGCAAGTGACAAAGCGCGGCAGTATAGCCTGATATATGGACTTTCAGCTAGTGTATGACCATTGCACGGAAACACTCGCATGGCCAATATAAAACGATACTATTTTGACCAGTTTGCCTTTCGTGACGACTCAATATACGAAATCGTGATATTGTACGAAACGTAAAATGAGCTTTAGAGCACGTGCCTTACGCGCTCTTTGGCTATCGATATACAGTTGACAAGGCAAGCTTAATATCACATCGATCACGCAGTAAGTAATAAGTCTACCGGAGACCATATGGATCAAGATGTCGACAATGGTAGTGTTAGCACGTTGACGTCCACACAAGCTCTTGTTTCCGGTCTGACATCTGGCGCTCTTGCTGGTCTTGCTGTATATCCCGTCGACCTACTCCGCACGCGTCGACAAGGTATGCGACGACTAAGTTGTAGTAATGTGACCACGCGACGATAAATTGATCATGGTCCATATGAATAGGTTCCTCGGGTAGGCAGATGATACGTATGCGTGGTAGACTGCGATACTCGCTCACATGTATGGAGCGTGCACATTATTTTGCGCACATCAGCGCTGCCTGCATACGTGCGTTATCTATCAAGCATACGATATGCCCACAAGATGAAATGAAGACGCCGAATTTAATACGTCGCCATCATTCTACTATGAGTTGCTGGGGCGGCTTGAAATCTCGCACCCAGTATATATTCAATTATTGTGTTTTGTTGTAGGCGTGTAGGTTGCGTTAAGGTAGACACTTTCGGTTGAAGATACTGCATTTGTTTTATCCACCATCGCTTTGCACACTCATGCACTGCACAGCATCGCATGCGCGCCCACTAACTTGTTCACAGCTACAACTGTGTGGCAACGCTGGTGAATGGCGTGCATATGAAGATAGCGCTACAGTACGGTTATATACCTATTGAGAAGCATGATGACTGACGGAGTGAGTGACTTCGCCTCATCGCAGTCATTGACGGTGGACGTACGTTTTCGTCATACTGTAATAAAAAGCTGCCAATCGATGCTACTGGTACAGGCACATATTTCAATTTGCGACAAGTGGTAAACAATGAGGTAAAATCATTCATATGAAAACATAAACGCACGAATGACCCAGTTATCGAGAAGCGTTGGGGTTTGCTGTACTAATTGAAGTATACTTGCATGTAGCACCTTCTAGCTAACCCGACCTTAACATCCATTCGCTAAAGTTCAAGGGACGAATTTTATACTGTTTACATTGATTCCATTACAGATATAGATTTGTATCGATCGTTCAGTGATACTAGGCTTGTCGATCTAGGGGATATCTTCACTAGGTCATCTGATCGTTCGCGAGCATCCAAACATCGTTATTGTTGAGCAACCCCTACCCCTCCCGTCATCCCCCCCTTCCCCCCTCGCCTCATCGCGCCACCCCATCAGCCCCCCTTTCGTTATTACTAAGATCAAATATGCAAAGGTTTGCGATGCCATGCTGACGTGGCGCACTATGATGCAAGTATGCGCGAACGTCGCTTACTTCAGGTTGTTCATCATGCAATGGCGCGGGCGTCACGATGACACGCTGACGTGGCGCACTGTGGTGCAAATATGCGCAAATATCGCTTACTTCAGATTATCTATCGTGCGATAGCGCGGGCGTTAGCGGGGATTGGGAAATTGGGGCACCCAAAGCTAGCTGTGTCCGTTATGACGCGCTTCCCAGGAACATGAACTATTATTCCACAAAACTGTAGCAGAGCGATTAGATAGGACAATGATCTTGATGCCGCAAACACCCACAGTATACTGACATATGAAATGTTGGCGCCACATGTCATGCGTGCGACGCCGTAAAAAAACAGACTGTCACTACAGTATTTGTAGTATTCACTCTGGCTTACCACCACGCATTGTGCGATTCGTGCCAACGAAGCAACAGAGGCATCCGATTGGTAAATCAGACTGTGATAATCACGACGCGTGTCCCGGCGCGACGGGGTATACAAGGCCACACACGAAGCGATTCACAGCGTGAAACACACATACGTGTAAGTATGAGCGAAGGTTGTCACTACAGTATGTGTGTGTGTGTGTGTTACCACGGTCTGATTTGACTACCGGATGCCTCTGTTGGTTGGTACAAATCACACAATGCATGGTGGCAAACCAGAGTGAATACTATAATTGTAACCACGTTTCTTGCACCACACACTCTCATCCTCGTGGTAATTAATGCCACACTAGCAACAACCTCCCCCCCCGTTAGTCGTCAGGGGGGGGGCAACAAATGCTTATAGTTACCCAGTGACGTGTGGTGTTTTGATGTGGCTTGCAGCTTTTATATGCACGGGGTGGTTGGCGCTCGCTATATACCGGTGTTGCACCCGCAGTGATCGGGAGCGCATTATACTATGGAGTGTTCTGGTGCAGGTTTGTATTATAAGTGTAAATGCTTGTTTGAACATAATCCACAAATAACATTCTCGCTTGATAATGACGCACTCTAGCCTTGAGAGTTTGTATATAGTGAAGTCAAGCACCGTAGTCTTTCTGTGACATTATGCACCACCACTCTACACGTTGAATCTTCTGGCTGTTTCTATAACACATACTTTAAGCACTGCACTTAATCACTCCGTCTTACGTATTCACATTATTATCCCATAAAATTTGCCGACTGTATGTAATAATAGTGATATAAGTACCAACACGTATTATCAGGCCAGAGAGCACATGAACACAGCATCATCACGGAGGTAGCGCAGTGGCATAAAGTCGACCTCGCGACACGTGATTCAAGTTTTCACAAATTGCATAATATAACAGTTTAGTGGTATATCCAGCACGTCGAACACTGTATGCATGCTTTATTCGATCTGATGTGATAACTTATATGTAATTTCTGTTCATTAATTGCGTAATGTTTTTGCAGTTTCCTTGCTTTCCCCCTCTTTTTTCTCTCCGCATATCTCTTCTCTTATTTTTATTGGTTTCTTCTCCCTTTGCGCACATGAACATAAACATTATGTTCAAACAAACAAAAAGCATATTTTTTGTTTGTTTCGGTTGGTTGATCTGTTTGCAGTTGGTTATTTTTTTGTTTATTGATGAGTATCTGATATTAACCTACTCATATATTGTATCCATATGTTATAGTGTAGGTGTGCGGCGCACATATGTGCACCATGTTCGGTACAAGTGCGCCAGGCGCACCTAGGCACACCTGTACTGACCCCCTTCGGAGCAAATCATGTCTATCAGTATAAGCGCGCCGATTCTAGACCTGATGTCAGTACAGGTGCGCCAGCATGCCCATACTAGCACACCGCCTCCCTTACTAGACATACTTTTCAGGTCAAGGGGTGGTCCCCCTATTAGACATACTTTTCGTGCCAAGGGGGGATCGGGGGATCCGATCCCCCCTTGGACATCGTGTTCGGTACAAGGGAGGGTCGCCCCCCCCTTCAACATACTTTTCGGGCCAAAATGGGTTTGGCGTACCCCCTCTCCCCCTCCCCCACTTCGAGACATATTTTCGGGTCAAGGGGGAGTCGGAGACATATTTTTTGGGTCAAGGGGGGTTGGGGGGAAGGTGGTCTTGTACCACCGCCCGGCGTTCTTGTGAGCACCACACGACACCACGCGCAGGCGGTGGCGGTCGTGGCAGGCACTGTGAGACTCTATGAGCGAAATGGATACCGCATTGGGGTAATACTGCATAGAGGTGGTGAGGGGAAGGGAGGCGGAGCCTATGCTCACGGTCCGACCCTCCCCCCTTGACCCGAAAAATATGTCTACGGGGAGTCCGACCCCCCTTCCCTTCGCCCTTGACCCGAAAATATCTAAGCCCCCCCCATTGACACAAAATGTATATTTGGAGGGGAGTCTGACCACCCCCTTAGCCCGAAAAGTATGTATATATAGACTCTAGGGGGGAGGGGGTGTGACCCCCCTTGACCTAGAACGTAGGTCTAAGGGGGGTCCAACTCCTCTCCCCTCCCTTGGATGGCCCGAACAGTATGTGGAAGGGAGGAGGTTTGCCAGTATGGGTGCATTGGCCCACCTGTACTAAAATTAGGTCTAGAATTGGCGCGCTTATACTAATAGGTAGGTTTCCTCATAAGGGGGGTCAGTACAGGTCCGCCGCCTTCACACCTGTACTATTGCAAGTGCGCATGGCGCATCTGTACTGGAATTAGCGCACATATGTGTGTTGCGCGTCTACACTATAACATGTACACACCTTGTCGCGCCGTGCATGGGAACACAATACATAATAAAACAGGGGCGCCTAATTAGTAGGACGGACGCGACAATTTCATAATGGTATCAACCACCGCGGGGGTAAGAAAATTGTGACATCAACTCAATATATAAGGTGAGACCGTGTCTCGATCAGAGTCCCACAAAAGTGACAAGTGGGCACACCTCTAAGAGCCTTTGAGTCACACGTTCTTGTGGTACCAGAAGTTTGGTCACGGTGTCCTGGTGAAAATATGTTCAGACCTTGGGACACTGAAGGTGCGCGCACACACACTATTATAGCGCTGATGGTTGGCGAAATTTCTGAACGTTTGTGTTTACATGTATCATCCTATCATAACTTACTGCATGCCATTGTTTTCACCACTAATAGCATATGGTGCCTACCTTGGCACACCCGTGTTGGTAGCATTTGTGTATCACTCTATAGATGGATAACCGGTTGAGCGCACGTCATGCACGAAAATGCAGAAGGTGAAAAAGTGGATTATAATACTGTTGCGGGGATGTGTCACTCTGCTATATAGTTATGAAATGGGGAAGTGCAGTACTATGCTCATCAATAAGTGTGAGATAGAAGCTGGTGGGCACAAGGTTCTACATCATGGAGTTAGCGCTGCAGTAGCGGGCATGATGGTAACCGTCCCAAAGTGTGTGAAGCTGCGAGCATAGATGTCCTTTCAGGGTGTGGAGGCAAAATATTACCTCGACAGTCTAGCTTTGAGTGCGATAGTAAGTGAGCGGTTGTTTTGACGGGAAGCACTTGTGATAATACTTGTCATTGCACCACTGCGTACAAGGCGTGGAAAATTGCTGATAAGTGCATAATATACACATGCTTCTATTTTGTGAGCCACATGCTCGTGAGTGAGCGTTTCAACAATTCCTGTAACATGATAGAACAAGTGTATGCGTTTATACAAACACGATCCGAGATCTTACATGTATTCAGTCGATATGTATCACCGACAACCGGGATGCAACCGACACATGTGATTACATATACACGTGCCGGGTAGCCAATTGACATATAATCCTGCCCATCCGAATTGTCAGCATTTTTAAGGGTTGTGTACACGGGTTCATGATGACCAAAAATACGCATGGGATGTTGTGGATGATAGAGCATTTGTTGGATTATATTGTCTACAACTGTACAACCATAAAGGCAGAGATGCAATTGATTTTGCTGTTTTTGACATCGTCGTACATAAGGTACTCGGCCCGAAGCCGGGAAACACAAATTCGTCCATGAACCACATGTGGGTGGTCGATAGGGGAATGAATATTTGCACTACACATTGTGCAATATCCAGTGGGCAGAACAGTCCAATAACGCCGCCAATAAAAAGCAATATACAATGCACTTGCATAATGAAAGTGAAGCATTGCAACTTGCACGACTGCGTCGGTGGAAACGTGATGCGTACCGACACCACAGACAGCGTGTTAAAGCGAATGCGGCATTATAGTAAATCCATTTTTTAGCAATACTGCGATTGAAACCATACTTAGGTGGTCAGTCGTCAAATCCTCATGCGTGATGGCACACAATTGTAAACTGAAATCAGGGCATATGGCGATGATTACATAACGGTACCCTAAACCTACAGCGATGAGGTACAATGTACCCGAACGCCGATACGTTACCATTTAAATATAATGGTTTTTTGTTAATGATATCAGGGACATGACAAATGATGACCCCCATATGGTTGAATAAACAAATACGCGCACGGTGTAATAACATACGTGTTACGAATTTTTTTACCTTGTTTTCGCTGACGCATTATTTGCTGCGGGCGATTACGAGAGTACTGTGCTCGTTAAGGAAACGACATACTTGTTGGATCCAATAATACGTACGGTACAAAATGTACACATTGAACGATGTGACATGAAACACAACGGTGATAATTTGTCATTTGTTTGTGTCACAAATGCCCGCAGCATGCTATGCACACTCAATTTGGCATACCGGCAGTGTTTTGCATTGCGATGCCCGCAACAACAATGCACACTACTCAATTTGGCTCTCCTTCTGTACACGAGTACGTATCCGCGCACACGTCTTGTCAAACAGTAGGTATATTCTGAATACAGTAGGTATATTCTGAATGCATCTTGTTGTGCAGCGATCGGATCGCAGCACTAACACAAGGGCACCTACAAAAGTAGGCCCTGGGACACTTCAGGACGGTAACATCCACCGTGGGGGGGGAACTAATATGCGTCCAACTATATATAGGGCAGGAAAGTGTTCCGATAATCTCAAGACTAATGATATGTGGGCACACCTCTAATCTGTCACACACCATTAAGGGCGTTGCCAAACTACAAGGCAATCCTTATCTTGAATATATAATATATTATGAATCAATCAAAGATGCATGGATACTCGCTCAGCACTTGGGACGCTGAGCGTACGCTTACGAAACTCTTTGAAAATGAATTGCAAACCACATGCCGAAGCCTTCATGAGACAGCACCATGTGAGAAATAATCAATACATATAATATAATATAATATAATATATTGAATACAGTAGGTATATGTATGTACATTTGTTTGACAAGTACTATATGTATGTACGTTTGTTTGACAAGTACGTACGGTTTGAAAAGCAATAAGCCACTTCCTCAACCTGATGTCATTTATTTGTGTGTAAGCGAACCGGCAGCGACCAAAGTGCTGTCCAGGATAATCGGTGATATCATAAGCAAAGCGAGCTTCGCAAGATTTGTGTATAGCATACTGGAGATATTATATATTCGTAAGTGCAACCGTGAAGAGATCGCTTGCATAATATCCGGGAACGCCTCAATGTATGTCATCATCATGTGCAGACACACGACGACGTTCTTTGCGCAAGTGCGAGTGTGTTTACATTTATCTAAGTACCGATATGATACGATGAATATAGTGTGTCGTAAGTGTTCGATATTTAATCACTATAAGATGTTTCGTGTATTTTCACTGTCGTGAATTGCCAGTGTAGCCTTGTATGCCCCGTTCGCGCCGGGAGAAGTGTCGTGTATTAAGTCGCGGTCCGTGTCTACTATCGGATGCCTCTGAGTTTGGCACACACGGTAAGTGCGTTGTGGTAAGCCAGGGTTGAATTTTAATGATGGTAAATGTAACTCATTTCCAATAATACTTAGGCGTATGTTTCATACAAACTCTAGAGCGTACTACTGTGCAACTGTGTGCTATAACAACAAAGGTTTCAAATTTTTTGATCGCGCCGCAACTGAGGGCGGCGCTTCTCATGGAGTAAACTGAACAAGGCAGTTTACAGGCTTCGTTTTGCGTGTCGCCAAAGCGATGAATTGCTGTCCTACAGACTTATACATCAGTTTCATTGTTTGGTATCGATTGCATTTTGGGGAAATGCATAATTTGCGCCATTGAGAAATACCCGATGATTTGAATTTGTGTACAATTATAATTTTTGTTGTTGAATATCATGCATTTTGAAATTAAACAACAACCCTGGTTTACCACATCGCGCCTACCTCGTGTGCCAAACACAGAGGCATCCGATAGTAGACACGGACAGCGACTTAATATGCGGCGCTTCTCCCGGCGCGATCGGGGCATACAAGGTTGCATTGACAATTCACGGCGGCCGATATATATTTCATAAATGGTAGCGACGAATCCACTGTACACGTCAGGTCGATCCTTTCACATGCCGGGGAAAATGCCCCCAACAAGACGCAAACCTGTGATATAACGCTCACTAGTGCGATTGCTCTATTCCACTGAGCCACAGGAGCAACTTGATGCATTTTGAAATCCACAATAATCAGTAGTTTCAGGACGCCATCCAATGATCGGTGTGTGTCATTTGAGCCAAATTAATTCCTGTATTGATCCGTCACAATACCACGCAGGCGTGCACGCTGAGCAATCCAGTCTGGGTGGTAAAGACACGGATGCAAGTTCAAGAACTTTGTCAGCATGACGGTCGAATGCGATACCGCTCGGCGATGGAGTGCATTCACACGGTCGTAAAGCAAGAGGGTGTGGGGGCTCTCACACGCGGCACAGCGCCGTCATTGCTGCTGGTGTCACAGAGCACACTTCAGCTGTGCCTCTATGAGCAATTCAAGCTGTACATTGACCTCACAGGCCGCAATAACGAAGAATATTTCTACAACGCTACACCTCATATCGCGGAGTCCCTTTACTGCCTCAATCTGAATGAGAAGGCAATGCCCTTGGCGTTCAGAATAAGTATGATTGTAGAACACACACGCGTGCTCACAATGTTGTGAAGGCGTTAAGTACGCTTTATATGATTGTGTGTTCTCAGGCAAGGACGATACCTTTTCCTGTCAGAATACCATTGCTCACGCGGCATATTACGGTACTACATATACCGTGTATTTCACACATGGTACCACACGTTCATATCCATGACATATGCATGTACTAACAAGACGTTATATCACTCAAAAAACACCATCATATCACGTACAAATGTATCAACATGTGGACTAACAAGACACAGTGCATGCAGGAATGCACCCGTACGAGGACCATACCATCAATGTCAGATGTGCCGAGTGAGCTCTCTGTAGGGATGGCATCAGTGCTGAGCAAAGCGATTGCAAGCATACTGACGTATCCTTTGACACTAGTCAGATCAAGAATTCAGGTGGTGATAAGTTTCCTACTAATAAACATCATCATATAGCCGTGGATTACCACAATATTACTGCCATACCCGCACGTGTAAGAAGCAGGATATGGCACACTTGGACCCCGGCTTTGCATGCCACCCTTCTCCCGAGGGCAATGCCCCACGTAAGGCAGCAGAAGCTATGCCTCAACCGTAAGCCCGATCATCTGGGTGGTGCATTGTCATACTTATGTTGACGCCCAATGAAATAATGGAACAACCCTCTAAGAGATGGGAATGTCACAGAGAGTAGCTCCGGTATTTTATAGTTATATATCATAAGTTCACAGTGGGGGTAGAGTTTTCATTATCATAATCCAAATCAGGGGTAAGCAATTTGATTAAGTGCACAGTGGGCATACACGATTCATTCTAATCCATTTTCAGTGTAGGCAAATGACTTTATATGAAGATTTAGGGGTAGACATTTTTAGAAATCCAGATTGCTGGGGGGAGACGAGCAGTTTGGAATTTCGACGCGCAACCCATCTGGATCTACCCCCCAATATAAAATCATGTCTGATACGTATTACTGTGTTTGAAAAAAAACATGTCATTCAAAATATTTGATTGGTGCTCAACGGTAGGAGCGTTTGATTATTATTTATGTTTGAACCGAAATAGGTGTATACAGTTATCAACAACACAGTACTATTAGTCAGTAATTTTGTGCAGGCATTGTCGAATTCGATAAGCTGTGAATCACTTATCCAGCCCGGGGACGGAGTAACCAAGTCTTGCCTGGTGGGGCGGGGATTCTCTCTCAGGCAGAGTGCACTCGAATGCAACACGGCACGGCACAGCCCTCACTTTATCCAAATGTTATTACAGCCTGCAGGAACATTGGCAGGTGAGCGGCTCAGAGTAACCAAAGTTTCAAATACAACAATTCTCCTGTGGATCAGGGAAGATATCTTCCTGGGATTGGCCGGCCCGGGGCCGTGTCACGGAGGCCCGGGCCGAAGGCGGGCCGAATGAAAAGTTGCGGATGGGCCGAGTCGCATTGAGGGGAAAATCGATAAATTTCCAAAATTTTATCGATTTTTGACAAATTGTCATACATAAAATTAAAATTTTGCGCCTGCGGCGGGCAATTTTGGGTTCGGGTCGAGACGGGCCGAAATGTGGCCGAAGTAAATTCCCAATGCGGGCCGAGTCACCTCCGCGGAAAGATATCTACCCTGCTGTGGATGTAAGGTCTGCATGGTACCTGTAATTGCGAACCAGTGTTGTTTATTATATAATCACCTTGATAATGATCGTAATACAGTCAGTGAAAGAATTGCACACCGTCAAGTAATATGATATAATTGCACTTGAAAATATACTGAAAAATATTTTGGCAGCCTAGACGTGTTTTGTCCCAGTTATGAGGAGGGGAGGGAGCAATGCACAGATTCATAATCGTGCTCTATACCCCCTCCCCCTCCCCAAGACCTCAACATGAGGGGGGATTTAACTCCTATTATAAAACGGATGGAACCAAAAACATTTTGACTACATTTACACTAGTGCGCCGGGTAAAGCATCGCGTATGTGTGCCGGTGGTATCGCCGGTGTACATGTAAGTCGCGGTCCGTGTAATATCGAATGCCTCTGTTGCTTGGCACATGCCAGTCGCTTTGTATTAAGCCAGAGTGTAATTAAACTACATTTACACTAGGGTTTGGGTTTGGGTATCTATCTATCGGACTATAAAGTGCCTTGCAACAAAAACGCATGTGCTTATTGTGGACTCTGAGATCGATATAATGAGCGATCAACGCATCCGTCCGTCCCCGGATGACGGGAAAATGAATACCCTGATGAAGGTAAAGTTGCAAAATGTGCCATATAATTTTCAAGAAATAATGTCATTCGTGAATGTTGCAAGCACAAACCTACACGATCTTAACGAGATATTCGATTTAATTGTTTACTATGATGTTATAAGAAAAGTATTAATATTATATTATTCCCTATCATTTGTGGAAATTAACGGGATATCATCTCTCCATGTTTATGTTTAGTTGAATTTCTATATATTTTACCCCCCCGCGGTGGTTGATACCGTCCTGATTTTCAGGGCCCAATTTTGGGTGCCCCTGTTTCACGTTGCGTGCGTGCCCGTAAGTACCGTGATAGGGTGTATACAAAACCTTATAAGAAAAGTATTAAACTTACACTGCTATCGTTACATAACCGTGTGAACCAGTTTTACATGGCTTGTTTATCTGGCTATGAAAGCTGTGGTTTCAGTGCGTGTGGGCTTCATGCGTCAGGGTTTGGGTTTGGTCACAACTTCACTTTTACTCCACCCCAACAGCGCCCACTTCAAAACGATGACACGTAGGTGCTATAGGAGCTATATGTGTTGTACTTTCACTCACATTGGAAAGATTTACACGAAATTATGTTTACATCTGCCGGGAGAGCTGCTGCCAAGCACATCTTCCACATTGGACAGTGTCAGTCGGTCATGCGACACAATAATGAAGGGTTGTGGGAGTAAGTGCCTTTATTGTCTAGTAACCTATTTGAGAAGTGGCCCTTCACCAAACAAGGAACATGAAAAGATTCCCTACACATTCAAGTGATGCATGCGCAGTCGCGCAACTACTGGTGACAATGCGCGGTCCTCGCAAAGCACATCTTCGGCCAGTCTCGGGCTCACAGTTCCCTATATATGCCAACCTATCCAGCAGGTTGCACTACACAAAATAACTCCACACTCTTGGCACCCTCGATGAATCGGGTGGGTTCTTTTCTTAAGAATTTATTTTATTTTCCCCACTTAGTTTCATTTCTTTTCAGAAAAAGGCGCTCAGCGGGAATCGAACCCAGGTCTCTCGCTTACATGTCGAGTATGTTACCACTACACTACTGCGCCACTTGTGATGTTAATTATTCCCCCCCCCCATTTATATACATGTTCTATATGATTAAATTATATAGACGATCTGGTACCTCCGCCGAACGAGCCCCATTGATCTTTAGTCGACGTCGTGGGTTTTTGTGCTGAACACGTCCCGAGCTGCGTCGCAACTTAAGTTCTTTTCTTAAGAATTTATTTTATTTTCCACACTTAGTTTTTTCTTCATGCATGCTTTGTTTTTTGCACTGCTCACGATCACCCTTAGGCGATTGGTTTGTGGGTGGATGTTTGAACGCAAGAACGTGCCCTGCGCGGCGGGCCCGCTTATTTGCCTTTTGCTCCACCCGGCGAATAGTACATGTTTGAGTGGCGATGCTCCGACACAAAGCACGCAGGTCATCACGCTTTCAACTGCTTTCGCTTTCGCTGGACGCGCTGGAGTAGCTTTTTGCCCAGCCTCGTTATCTGAGTCTTCATCGAGGTCTGAGGAGTCACTTAAATCTTTGGACTCGGCATCGGCGCTTTCAGGGGAACCTACGGGCAGAAGCCTGCGCGGCACTGTTGTAACAGGGAACCAACACTTTTGCCCAACCGTGACACACTCAGTCGGGGGGTCTCCTCGCGGCTTGCCGCGCTTTGCGATAGTGCCTATGTATACTTAGTGCTTGACAACCTCACCGAGAACTTTTCCTGGGGTCTTTATACGCCGCTTGATTATACCAGCTGCAGTGAGGGACTGAACTGGTGGTGCCATAACTGAAAAAAACAGTATGTTTTCAAGGTTCTACCCTGATGTTTCTTGACTTGTGCACTTAATAATACATCAGGTTTGGCAGTATTTTGTCAACGGCGAGCACATACACTCCATAGGGACTATAGTATGAGTGCATACCTGGCGCTATTGTGATTGGATTGCCGTATATCCAATAGTATACACACATTTCATAGCATGACACCCTAAATTTGAACGGCTAATACGGAACACACCGCTGAATAGAGGTTAAAGTGATGTGTCCCCCCCCCTAATACAAAAGTGTGGACAGCCTCAACACTCTCGTCAAATGAATGGAAACTAATAGCTATGCGACATGCGTTTGTGCTACGTTGGATATGGCCTCTCTGGATAAGTTTCTTGCCGCTTTCCCAGCTCTGCGGACTGCAGACCCCCAAACCGGCAATGTGCATGCTCTAGGAAGGATTTTGACCACGCAGTGCGTGATCGCAACACCACACAAATACATCTGAGGAAATGATGTTTGGGTCCATCCTTGATTTCTGCAGACCTTTGATCAATAGATTTCCCCTATTATGATGAGCTTTATCCTAGCATGTTATCACAAGTATGCACTACATGACTGTGTGGTATATGATTCTAGTGCTATGATGTTCAAGGTGCTTACATCAAGGTACATATTATAGGGACGTGTAATAATGTTGGATCTTCCCTGCATCAGTGACCCTCTGATGAATAACAAAAAGGCATTTAACACCAAAAATAAGAACGCTTTTGCAACCCCTGAGTTTGCCCCAACATTGTTGCCAAGCGTATAGCAATGTTATTGAAATTGGGTTAATGTATGCTGGTGTTCCCTCGGCAGGAATGAAGGGCTCGGTGGGTTTTACAAAGGAATGCTGCCGAATGTCATTCGAGTTCTGCCGTACACACTCATTCAATTTGAGATTTATGAAAAGATGAAGCAGTGTTTTAATGATACTGCTGACTGCAGTACTAGCGCTTCAGAAGATGATAAGTAGTAATGACGAGACTGCATGAGTTGCCAGCAGACGCGTCCATTCATAACTTACTGTATTGAAGTGAGCACTTTTCTGGGTTTTGGGTTCTTCTATTTTTGCTGTGTTCTTGCCTGAAATTGTTAAATGAATAATTGAGTTTTTAGTTTGTGTTACATTACAGCTGTGCAACCGTGGGCAAGGCTTTTCGCTATCCTGTTTACTCGCGTATCTATTATTTTGCTATCTGCCTTTCAATACGTGGCCGAGGCTTGGCAACCGTGCAGTCCTACACGTAGTATGCATTATATTATCCACCCCCAATCATGCACGTAAAGGCTGATCCGCAGTGAAATAAGCACACATGACACTCAGCTATTGAAAGAAAAGTGAAAAAAAACTCTTCAACATTCCCAACATTTTCCGTGCTCTTGAAGCTATTGTTAAAGCACTCGTCAACTCATGCACCGTTATATGGATAGGAGATTCTGACCATGAAGCTTTGTCCTGCATTTGAGGAGTCGAAATGATTCATTAGCACAATTGTGGGATACCCATTATCAGTTATCCAAATTGCACAGCAAATTTTTATCGTCTTGATCACTGATTGGCTAGAAACATGCATACAATGGAGGGAGGTCAGTGATTCCAGACAGCAATAAATTACCCGTCTGATGTATAATCGTTTAAGGCTGCCGGATTTTGAATCCAGGGAAGTGTAGCCGTCGCAGTCAATACCCGCCACAGAGAGTAATACCACAGTTAGTTCTTAAATTGAGACTTTTGCTGTCAATTAAACATCAACCCTGGTTTTACCACAACCCACCGTACCGTGTGTAACAAAGTAACACATAGGCATCCGATAGTAGACACAGACCGCGACGTAGTACGCTGTCAATAACGATATGTGGTACATACAGTACAGTGATGACTCGCCTTTAAGAAAACCGGAGATTTCAGGCCACGCACGTTTAAGACATCAGAGATTTTTACCTCCAGTCAGCTTTTCGTCTCGTCAAGTTGGGTACCTCCCCCGCTCAGCTCCCATTTTCTCTCATAGCTTAACACTGTATTCTCTTATTCGTTCACACTGATGTACAGAGAGAAAGAGCATAGCCATCTTAGTGGGATCGCCGAGAGAAAGTTGAGCTGATCTGCTGCCTGAAGAAGGGAAAGTTCTCGTTCCTCGCCCCACCGAGTGCACTCAGGTTTACGGACCGCTGGACGGGCGCTCGTTTTGACCTCGTAATCTTGCTGATCCAGAACTGGGCGGCAGCCAAACACCGACCGGTTACTGTGGTTATGTTCACAGGTTACACAACATAGTCTCAAGAGGATGGCATGGGCGCGCTTCAGCCAGTTATTAAGCGCATTATTTACCGAGCATGAGCGAGCGACGCTCACCGGTGACGACAGGGACCACGCTTGCCGGCAAGCAATTCTGAGCGCTTTCTTTAATCGAAAACGATACAGAAAATCCTGTACATGCGATTTCGCATTTAAAAATCGGGCTGACGTCGAGCCTGCAAGAAGCATCTTTTCATATCGGACATCTTTTAACTCCTATGCTGGCATGACATATTTGGAGCAAATCTACGGGGTTTGGGTGAGGGGGTCTGACACCCCCCTCTATGCAGAGGTAAATGGGGTATCCTTCGGGAATGTTTTGGCCAACCCTAACGCCCCAAAATTAGGTTTTATGCCATGCACATTTGGACCCTAAAAGTCCAATTTCGGGGTCACCTAAGGGCAAAAACACCAAACACAAGTGCCGAGGATACGGGGTCCCGAGGATCCAAGTTTGCCAAAACAATATGTGTAAAAATCTCGTCACCACTATGAGGGACCCATGAATACAACGAGGTGAAACTCCTAATATTTAGAGTCTTTCTTTACGAGGTAATTTAGTTAACGGCACGCGGTTGCTATTATTTGCACCGTATTTTACTCTCTGTCTACCATACGTGCACCGCATACAGGTTTCTATGTAAACCGAGGCCTGCACCAAGACTCTTGGTCAGGCCTGTCGGTGCAGTGGGCCGTTTAACAACATACTTATACTTTACAGATTTGTCCAGTTGGCAATTTTTGCACCTCAATACCAACGCAGCAAAGCTACACCTTCTCGACTCGCGCAAAACTTTCCGTAGGCTATTCTTACACCTCAATACTAGCGCAGTGGAACCGCCCCTTCTCGACTCGCGTAAGACCTTCCGTTCGGGTTTCTGTAATTATCAGTCTACATCTACATCTATCGGCTGTTGTCACACTTGTAACTTAAACATAGCACGCGGTGACATAGAGAATGCTGGAAACTGTTACCCTGATAACTGCATTCTCTCCGTCACCGTGTTTTTGTCTGCAACTCTTTCCGTCAATGTGGGAGTATGGAAAGAGCTGCAGTGATGATAGGGCTATCCGGACGGATGGGTGGCTTAGCCGTGAGGGCTTTTGAAAATTGCAAGCAAGGGGCCGGTGGACTTTTGAGCGGGAAGACTGGCCATATGGAGGCTAATACGGCGTTCGAGGATAAGTTTGTGATGTGCACTTCAGAAAAGGCATAGCTTGGCACATTCGATCGGAATGTACTATAGCAACTATATATCACTCCGTAGACACAATCATGTTTTCGGGACGGTTTCTCTTGGGCCATATACAGCTCCGCTGCTCGAATGACAGTAGCGGATATATTGTATACATTGCATATTTTCTGGACTTTCTGCAAAGGCCGTAGTACTCGCGCATACACCTCACTGAATGTGTCGATTTTGAGGCCTGCGCTAGGGTTGACTACCTCTGCTTAAATGATTGTTGAGTGGGCTTGAAAGGGACCATACGGCGATTCCTCTTTTTAGAATCCTACTGATGAGAGACCTCTGGCTAGGGCTGAAACCTGCCTAGGAAGCCTGGAGACGAATGACGGTATTTTTTCAAAGCAATATTTGCACCTGTTATTTATATACTGTCATAGAATTGCTGTTAATCAACAACTGACTTAATGCCTCATACAGCAGTGTGCACATTTAATGATGAAAAATGTGTGTGTGTGTGTGCATGCTCCAGTCCGGCGCAAATATCAGCATGTAATGTGTGTTTGCCTTGATGCCCAAGAAGTTATAAATCACGATTTGGCGGCCAAACAATGTTTCATGTGTAACTTACAGCCCATATTTGCTTTCTTGTCATTTTATAATGATTTTTTTGTGAGGTGCATCATCAGTGTCTCACTGAGCTCATTCGATCCCAATTATTTGATCCCGCAGCCATCCGGGGAGCTTTGATACTATTCCCCTTCACGATAGCTTATACAGTCAAGCTGCTGGCCGCCTCATGTTGCATGACCTGCACAATGGCCGTTGCAAGTAGCTGCCAATAAGATCATGATACGCATCCGACTTCCACAGTCTCAACAGACCGTCTTGAGATACATTTCCTGTTGACATGCCAAGCAACCAAACAACGATCCCAATTAATAAGCATGCAAATTAGGAGATGAGATTGCCTCCATGGCATCACTGATGGTACGGCTGACTTAGACACTTCAGTTCCTTGCAACTACTGAGGAAGAGTCCCCTCAGAGCGAGGTGGGTTGAAAAGCTTTATATAGGTTACCAACATTTTTGGAGAACACCAGCTGTAATAAGTTATTAGACAGTACTTTTTTCTAATATAATTATATATCGTTAGCAGCATTTGCCTACTGTGTACGCCGAGTGAGGGAGTGTTACTGAATCTCAAAAGTCATTTTAGCCTGCACCTGCCTGAGCGAGTGTACGGTACGTTCCTTTTTACTCCCTACATAGATGTTCTAAAGCACAAGTGTTCAGGAAATCGAAGTTTGATGAATGTATTTAAAATTGTCCAGCAAACAGAAGTTTCTCGTCACGATATCATGATCACAGAGATAGTGTAAGACTAGCCTGAGAGATCATAAGATTGTGTCCAGGTATACAGTGGTGCATGCACAATAGTGGTGGGGTCCAGGCATACACTTGTGTATCATTGTGGGTGCTGTGGGTGGGCTGATGTGATTTCGACGCGGGGGCTGGACATACCAAAGTGTCCCAGAGCAAGCCGCTGGTCATCAGGGGCGCAGCAGGGATCGAAGCGACCCTTGTGGTTTATCCAAGCCTCTTGTCCCAGAAACGGGCACGTGGCGTCGGATTTGATCTCCTGGGTCCCTGGTTCCAGATCGTGAAAGTTGTCGAGAGTCAGCATGCTTTTGTCTGCTTTGTGTTGGGCATCCACATTGTGATTTGTGATCAACTCTCGGCATTCTTGAGCTACTTTGTTCCATCGCTGCATGGCGTTGTCGTCTCGGCGAAGACTCTGCTCTTTAATCTCCCCGAAGTGGGCCCACAGATGATGCCCCTTCACGCGATCAACGCCCATGTCAATCGCCAGCTGCACCACCTGCCACATCTCCTTGCTCGCTTAGTAATATAAGCTATACTAGTATAACGATGATGATATTGATGACAACAAGGGAAGGTCATGCTGCCACACTATGTGTGCAGAGTCATGCTGCAGGAGCCGGAGCACAACGAGGTGACACAAAAGTACAGCGTGTCAGTACATTTGTATGGGATGTGATGGTGGTTTTAGAGTAGCATACCAAAAGTACACAGCAGACGATCCATTGAAAAAACCATACACTTAGTGAGGGTTCTTAAATAAAACTTTCGCTTTAAACGTACGGTACGCGCAGAGATATGCACAGTAATAAGTGTAACAGGAAATACGACCGAGTGCCGGCTCGAACAAAAATAATGCCAGGTAATAAAGACAGGCAGCTTGTACTCTTGTTTTTCTCAGCACTGATAATCTTTCTTTTAAAACAAATACTGCTGTTACATATAACGGATATATACCGGAGTTTTTTGCTTGGCTGCCTAGAAGCTTTTCGGATCTTGCCAGGGTCCTTCGTCAGTAGGCTTGCAGAAACTAATTACAAAGTCAACTTTCTATGGCTTATGATACGGAGGACTAACTGTTTCACAGCTGGCATATTCCCCCGTTTCCCTAGAGTACTAATACACTGTCTCGAGCCACGGGCCGTCATAAATTTTAATACTCTAGTACCACAGCAATAGGCAGTAAGCAACAAAGGGGTCATAAACTGTCACAATAAGTTCACTGTCTCACATAATAAGCTCTGAAAAGTTCCCACGATTTTTCACCCACACACGTAAAAGTGTCTTAAAGGTTCCCACGAGCTTTTGTAGTAAGCGAAGAAAAATGTGGGGAGGAGATGAATTTTGCCTGACAGCAGATGATAGTCACACATGGAAGTTGTGGGTAGTACGCAAGTGATAATCGTAGTCATCAAGTCATGAATAACGCGGGACCGGTGTCACACAAATAATGCATTTACTATAACTAGACTGACCAGGATAATCATGCCTTCATTAATAATACGGCAGCGCTTGTATTCACGATTTGATTGATACGCGTGTGAATGAATCATCAAGCCCCTCCGTGATAGATGCTAGTCAGATGCCTCTGTTGCTTGGTACAAATTGCACAATGCCTGGTGGTCATCAACCAGAGTGAATACTATAGATACTAGTTGTATTCATGAAGTGCTCTGTTGCTCAGTACACGCAAGTGCATTGTGATGGGCCAGAGTTGATATTTATAGCTCATGAAGAGCCCTGATGTGCTTGTGTGCACCCTGCCATTCCCGCCAAAGTGTTGCTGTTTGCTTCTAAGAATGGTTGGTTCTCACTGGACCTCCGCTTCATATTCCGACCATACAAGTACACACGTTATTAGCATGAATGCGAAGAACTTGGTAGCATAATACACTGGGAGATTGGCATGCATGCAAGTGTACATATTTGTGTGCATCTTCATGCACGGCCGGGGGCCATATTACTGCTGGGAAGCAAGACAAAAGCGGGTGAGCCTATGTAACACCACACAACCTGGAAAACATGTCTGTGTGATAATTGTGCTGATACGTATATTATCAGCGCTCACCTTAGGAATCTCGTTCAGATTACATTCCATGAATGTCAGCTGGAGGGTGATTGTGGCCCTATTCCCGCCAGCGTTTGCATACTCGTCGCGCTTGGCAACGAGGAGCCTCAGGTTCTCCACCTGCCGGAAGCTCGACCCCGCACACCTGAACAAGAGACAACGAGTGCATGCATCTGTTTGAAATATAAGAGATATGCACAGTGGAAACCAGTTTGCATTTCCAATTAGGTGTGTTTGACAGAGATGTAGCCATCAATATTGTGATACCTTGCACATTGTATATTATTCACTCTGGCTTATCACCACGCACTGTGCGATTTGTACCAAGCAACAGAGGCATCGGATAGTCAAATCAGACCGTGATATAATCACGACGCGTATCCCGGCGCGACGGGGCATACAAGGCTACACACGAACAAGCGATTCACAGCGCGAAACACACGTACTGTAGGTATGAGTGAAAGTCGCTGCATACTCAGATTATAGTAGCATGCACCACGTGACTATTTGTACACGCGTAATGCATGCTGCGTTATGCACACATGCATGGTAGGCAATTGTTCCGATAACATGTACCCTTAGAAAATAACGGTTCGAAGCCAAACTTGCACATCTATGACTGGTGAGCGTGCTGAAAACTGCGCAACCGGAGGGATTATGCCGAGTCGCTTGTCTGCTCAAAGACATTGTATGTGCGCACCTGCTTTGAGAAATTGCTGCCTTTCATAATGCTTTCTTGAAGGTCTTTGGAAGCCGCGTTCCAGGATAGTTTGATGTCTGTCCCCGGCGCGTGCGCTTGATGTCAACGTCACTGACAATCCACTTGACGAGTTGCAGTGTTTGATTTGTATGCAGTGATTTTTATAATGGAGGGGGGAAACGGCATTAACTCGTTATCGAGGCGGAGTGTGGCAGAAGGCTCGCGTTACCTCCATTAGTCTAGGAGAAGGGAACATTCCGACCTTACATAGCGGTACCAGGCAGCAGACCTGCTTCTTTCCGATTCTATGCAACGCTACAGGATAAACCAACATAATTATATTATAGTACAGAAATCTCAACAAATGTGATGAAGCCACAATGCGGATTTCATCCGTCATCGTCGATGCTCCATGCTCGTGGAGGATGCGTCACTCACCACTGGCAACAGGGAGAATCAACTCGGACCAGGCTGCCACTCCTCTGCCGTAAAAAGAACCGTTTGTCGTCAAATTCAATTTGACGCCATGTCTCACGCAGATATCCAGTATGGCGGGGAACTCCTTGTACATTAATGGCTCGCCCATCGTAGTAGGTATCTTGAGTGTTTGTGTTAAGGCCCAACTTTTCAAGCCACCCAAGTGCCGTCAACAATACCACGTTTTATTTTAGCGGCGGGGGTATATATTGCGTATGAGCGCCAATTTTACCCGAAGAATAAGATAGTCTTCTACTAGTGTTGCTTGGTGCTTTATATAGTGCTGAGTGAAACACTATCTTGGTGCTTAGTGTGTTATTGAAACAATTGGTGCTTACATAGTGATGAGTGCGGTGTGTGCTTTGCACTTTGTATGTGTGTGTGTCCATTTGTGTGTTGTGTGCTACAACAGTAATAACTGCTGGCCTCTAGGCCATTCAGCCATCAGGCCATCAAGGTGGATACAATCTCTCGCGTGCCTTCAGGAGCACACTCCTTCACAGTCTGCTCGATCAAAGCGATGTCCATCCGCCGCCTTCTCTGCTTAGCTTCCTTGCGCTGGGCCTGCTTTGTCGAGAAGCCGGAATGCTCTTCACACATGACGCAAGCAAAGTTGCAGTCATCGGGGTTTGTATCGAAGGTGATCCGCCATGGTGCCGGAAGCCGCTGCAATGATTTCGGTCCGCCGCGTGCTTTACTCTTGATGATGCGCTCGTATACCTGCACCAGAGTCGTGGTGTGGTCCTGTATGGAGGGAACCTGCGCGCAGAAAGATACGTTTCTTTGCATTTGCATTTTCATTTGTTTTAGTCGTGTCATGTGTGTTATTCATTGGCAAATTCATATAGATGGTGGCACATCGGTGTGTTCAATATTGTGCTAGGAGGCAAGCACAAGGGCCAAAGACGCAAGTAAAAGGGCTAAGAAAACGGCCAAGTACAAAAAGCAACTACAACTATAAAAGTACTCAGTACGGAGTACAGTAGGACCGATCTGAATGATGTTGGTGTGAGGTGCCTAGATCGCTGTACGGAGTACTTAGTACAGTTGAGTTCCGAGTTGAGTTTCATGATGCTTAAGAACTCTATGGCAGCCAGCTTCGGGGATGAGAACTGAACTGAGATAAGTGTAACATAAAAAGTACGAAACCGTAACCGCTGTATATTTGTATTGAAAGCATACATTGAAAGCATACTTGAAGTGAATAGCGAAATCCTATTCCGGATAGTGGACCGCCGTAGTATCGAAATCATACCTCGTGCGGTCGTTTAATAGTTAGAATAAGATAAGTCCGAAAGTGTAAAGAAGAAAAGAAGCAGGAGTGTAGCCTCCCACAAAATGGTAATTGGATCGTTTTACCGGTCGCTTCCTGAAAATTTTTGTTTCTGCGTATTCTGATTGCACCCCCCTTGCGTAATGCCTTTCGCCTGACGTTTTTTTCATGAAATCTAGAACAATGTGTCGTGCGTTTCTGCTTCGTGTTGGTGGGTGCGTGGTTGTGGGATTCAGGTGCTCTAGGAGTAAAATTCTCCGAGTACTTTGATCCGCGACGTAGTTTGGTACGACTACATAGCAATGGAGGAGGTAGCTTGGGGCCCTTGGTCCTCCCTCCACTTTGCGGATGTACTTTGAGTCTGTTCTATCCTCGGATGGAACGGCTGCTGGCGAAGCGTGTATCGTTGCGAATCCTTTGCGTATGTGCTTTGGGATTATCTTTAATTTTGCGAGTGAGAACATGTTTTACGTTAAGGTGTTGCTCTCGAGTCTTTCTTGAATTCTAGAGCTTGTGTTTGTTTGGCGTGTTTGTCGTTGGGTGGCTGGAATGGCGTGCGGGCCTGCAGGCACGGTCTGCGGTTTTCGGCCGTTCGAGAACTGTGTTTCCGCGGCGGGAAAGGTGCGGTTTTGCGCGTGGCTGCCTTGCTTGTTAGTTGAGCGCTGTTAGTAGGTTCGCTCTGCCGCCAGGATTCCTTTTCCTTTTGATCTTGCACTTGGAATGGTCGCGCCTTTCGGGCCGGTTTAGTCACGCGGGCTCGCGCTCGTGTGACATTCCTCGTGTACGGCGGGTGTCGCGGTCTTGCATCGCAGCTGCATACTCCCCCACAAGTTTAGGCTTAGCACGTCACGGCCTAGGTTCGCGGCGGTCCCCGGGATAAGCGTCGGGATGAGCCGTGCCAGGTGCGTGGCTTCGTGCTGCGCGGTGCGTATGGCTCAGCGGCGGGCCTGGGATCGGGCGGCGTGGTTCATTCTGCGACTTCAGGTGTTGCGGGATGTCCGCGTCGGGCGCGATCATTGCGTGGTCTGGCTTAGGGGTCAGGAGATGCGGGATCGGGCGGCGGGTTTGCGGGCGTGGCGGCGGGCGGCGTTTTTCGTTGCTAGGCTTGCCTTTTTTCGGGTGGCGTCCCATGAGATTGTGCGCCGTGCGGTCTTGCGGTCTTGCGCCTGTCCGAGGGGGGGGAAGGTACCTCGGATTGGACGAGCGCAGAGCGCACGGGGCGTACGGCCACAGCGCCAGTCACGGCACTACTCCTAGCGAGGCGCACGGCCACAGCCATTGCGCGAGCGCTGCCCCTGGCGAGGCGCACGGCCGCGGCCACTGCGCGAGTGCTGCCCTGAGCGAGGCGCACAGCCATGGCGCGAGTGTCGCCCTTAGCGGGAGGCGCAGTAGCATGCATGGCGCGGGCATGCACTACATATGCCCTGGCGCGAGGCGCACCCACGGCCACAGCGCTAGCACTGCCCCTAGCGAGCTCCGCGAGCATGGCCACGGCACCGGCGCTGCCCCGAGCGAGACGCGTGGCGACGGCCATAGCGCCGGCGCTGCACTGAGTGGAGCGCACGGCCGCGGCACGAGCGCTGCCTCGAGCGAGGCTCGCGGCCATGGCCACAGCGTTGGCATTGCCCCTGGTGAGGCGCGCGGTAACGGCCACAGCGCGAGCGCTGCCCTGAGCGAGGCGTGCGGCCACATCGGTGTTGCCCCTAGCGAGGCGCGCGGCCACTGCCCTAGCACCAGCGCTGCCCCTGGCGAGGCGCGTGGTGGCAGTCGCGGCACCAGCGCTGCCCCTAGCGAGGCGCGCGGCCGCACTGGCGCTGCCCCTAGCGAGGCGTGCGGCCACATCAGCGCCGCTCTGAGCGATGCACGCGGCCACAGCCACAGCACAGGCACTGCCCCTAGCGAGGCGCGCGGCCACATCGGCGCCGCTCTGAGCGAGGCGCACGGCCACGGCACGAGCGATGCCTCGAGCGAGGCGCGCGACGACGGCCACAGCGCAAGCGCTGCCCAGAGCGAAGCGCACGGCTACTGTGCAAGTGCCGTCCCTAGCAGCGGGGCGCGCAGTAGCAAGCATGGCGCGGGCATGCGCTACATATGCCCTGGCGCGAGGCGCACCCATAGCCATAGCGCTAGCAGTGCCCCTAGCGAGCCCCGCGAGCACGGCCATGGCACCAGCGCAGCCCCCTGTGAGGTGCACGGCCACGGTCAGAGCGTTGGCGGTGACCCGAGCGAGGCGCGCGACCAAAGCCACGACACAGACGCGCGCGCTGGCGCGACACGCACCCAGCTGTCCGTTGATGCGGAGCCTTGGAGGCCGCTCACGGCGCCACCACTAGGCCCATATCCGCGGTCGTCGGTGGAGGTGCTGCCCGGGGAGCGCACACAGTGGCCACCTGACGGTAGTAGAGCAGGAGTGTTGCCCCAGGAGCACACACTACCGCCACCTGACGGGGAGGCGGAGGCGTCGCTCCGAGAGTGCGCACAGCTGGCCCCTGGCAGCATATTGGCGGTGCGGCCCGACGAGTGCGCGCAGCGGCCACCCGCCAGCAGAGTCGAGTCACCGCCTGAGGGGTGCACGCAGTCATCACTGGAGCGCACAGTCGAGGTGCAGCCCATGGAGTGTGCACGGATGTCCTCTAGTGGCACTGCCGAGGTGTTGCCCGAGGAGGTGTCACTGCCGCTACCTGGCGGCGAGGCGGAGGCGTTGCTCCAAGAGGGCGCACGGCTACCCCCTAGCCACACGGACCTGTTAGGCTCGCAGGCTCTCGACGTTGTGGCCACGTCGCCCGATGCGGGGAAGTGGTGCGGAGTCCCTAATGCGGCAGGCGCAGCACCCACGAGGCGAGCGAGCCGTAGAGGGAGGCGAGCAGGTCGCCGCGGAAGGCGGGCAGGTTGCCGCGGGGGACGAGGGGCCCATGGTGAGCATGGAGTAGTAGAGCCATCCGCCGAGGCGTTGGACTCGCCAGGCTCGCTGGCTCTCGGCGTCCAGCAGGCCGTGTCGCAGGATGCGAGAGGGAGGAGCGATGCTCGGAGTGCGATAGGCGCGACCCCCACGAGGCAAGCATGCCGTCGGGGGAGGCGAGTAGGTCGCCGCGGGAGACGAGGGGCCCGCGATAGAAGGCGGATAGCCTCACGTAGGAGGCGAGGGGCCCGTGACACGAGGAGCTCGGTGGGTGTCGCACCGGACCCCAGTGGCGTTGCCGAGCCAAAGGCTGAGAGCATAGCGCTCACGAGCCTAGCTAAGGGTGTGAGCAGACAACTATCTGTTGCTCCATGCTCACATCCTTGCGCACTTGGGGAAGCAAACGCCATCTGGAGAGTCCACCTCTACGAGGGGGCCCTCGAGGCGTACTAGGGAAGTATTTCGAGGTTTAGGACTTAGAGTAGGAACAATAGGCGTACGCAGAGCGTGGGGTGCCGATGAGGCCGGCGAGCCCCAAGCTCCGGGCGAGTGCACCCGTCTCGACGGGACGCATCGTCACGCGCGTGCATGGAGGTCCACCCTTGCATGCGTGTCGCCACGAGGTGAGCACACCGAAGTGCTCACCCGCGCCCTCCCCTTAGGGACACCGAGAGTGAAGCGTCCGGGAGCGGACCGCTTTTCTTTTGGGGGGCAGAGAGCGCGCCGCGAGTGGCAGATGGCAGCCACCGCGAGCGCGCCAGGCGCACCGCCATGAGGCAGCAGCTCTCGCTGCGCTGTCTCGGGCTGCGTGACGCGCCGCTGCCCCGCCAGGCACACCAGACGCATGGTGCCTGGGGGTAGCGCGCAGCGTGTGCACCGCGTCCAGGCGCATCGGGCCTCCTTGCAGGTTGATGCGCGTGCCTGGGAGCAGCACACCGCGCACGCATGCCCCGCCGCCGGCGCGGGCGCAGCACCCACACTCGGGGTGCTGATGAGGCCGCGAGCCCCAAGCTCCCGCGGGAGTGCACCCTCTCGACGGGACGCATCGTCACGCGCGTGCAAGGAGAGGCCCACCCTTGCATGCGTGTCGCCACAGGTGAGCACACCGAGGTGCTCACCCGCGCCCTCCCCTCAGGGCCACCGAGAGTGAAGGCGTCCGGGAGCGGACCGCTTTTCTTTTGGGGAGGCAGAGAGCGACGCCGCGAGTGGCAGATGACAGCCACCGCGAGCGCGCCCCGAGCATGTGAGAACCTGGATAATCCATCCAACAGAGCAGTGGCTCTAGCCTCGGCACAACCAGGCAACAGGTGGAAATCTGTATAATCGATTTCATGAGAGCATTGGCTCTAGACCTGGCATGACCGGGCGGCAGTTGGAGATCTGGATAAAAGCTCTGCGCATCCCGAGGAGGCGGTAGGGGTAACTCCTATGGTAGAATGGCATTTGGAGTTTCCACGGTATGGTTGGCTACACCGTCACTTTGTAAGATACATATCAAGCCATGCGTGTTCGTGCTTGCAGCCAAGTTCTTCTTGGCATCATTAGCTACAATTTGAGCTATCGAATGCCTTGACAGGGGGTGTCTAAGGGGTCTAAATACGCGTTTATTGGGGTGTAAATCGATCGAATCTGTCTGCCGGAAGAGGCAGACATTCTAGCATGGGAGTTAAAACCTTTCCTCCGGGCCGGTATCCCGAGAACTGCCGGGTAATTGGCAAACCTAATGTCATCACCTGTAGTGTGCCGTGTTGGAAGGTTTGAAACCTTGAGCGTAGTAATGGATGTGAGATCTCGAGCCTTGGGGGAGCCTGGTAGTGCAGATGGCAGATCGGTGAGAGGCCAACCCTTGTGCTTAAGAGGCTGAACTCCTTACTGCGGTGTGTGTCATGGGAAGTGTAATGTCATCCCAGACAACAGGCGGCTGAGATCTGTATAATCATCCTGAGCAACAGTAGAAGATCTGTATAAAAACTTCACCGGTCCGACGTGGTCAGCGTGGACGTGACCTTCCCTAAGGGGGCGGGAGTTGTGCTAGGAGGCAAGCACAAGGACCAAAGACGCAAGTAAAAGGGCTAAGAAAACGGCTAAGTACAAAAAGCAACTACAACTATAAAAGTACTCAGTACGGAGTACAGTAGGACCGATCTGAATGATGTTGGTGTGAGGTGCCTAGATCGCTGTACGGAGTACTTAGTACAGTTGAGTTCCGAGTTGAGTTTCGTGATGCTTAAGAACTCTATGGCAGCCAGCTTCGGAGATGAGAACTGAACTGAGATAAGTGTAACATAAAAAGTACGAAACCGTAACCGCTGTATATTTGTATTGAAAGCATACATTGAAAGCATACTTGAAGTGAATAGCAAAATCCTATTCCGGATAGTGGACCGCCGTAGTATCGAAATCATACCTCGTGCGGTCGTTTAATAGTTAGAATAAGATAAGTCCGAAAGTGTAAAGAAGAAAAGAAGCAGGAGTGTAGCCTCCCACAAATATGCCCAAGAGCCTAACTAAAGGACCCGAGAGAAACACGGTGAATGAAGTGCCTGCCGCCTATACTAGCATGCAACCATGCATGCCATGGGGGGTGGGATGTCCGAATTCATATAATCATATGTTTTCAGTGTACCAACCGGTGAACTTGGCGCACAGTTTATGGGGAGAGCAATTTCCTTGCATAGTGACTCACCCCATGACACGTTCTGCCCTCTACAATGTCTATATGCGCAGTGCCATGTGAGCCATTGTTTTCATAATTGTGTTGTTGGCTCTCTGCTACTGTGTAGTAGCTCACTTATGGAGAATGCCAAAGGTACTTGTGAGAAAGAGCGCGCGCGAGTGTATGTGTGTGTACTTATCCTGGGACCGACTCCCTTGGCACACCGTAGCCGCAGAAGACCGGCTGCACTACTGTGTGGAGGAGTGGAGCATGGATCACGGTATTGTATGGGAGACTTCCACCGGCTTACTCCATCAGGTGTGAGCCTGCGAGGTCTTGATAAAATTATAAATGCTGCGGGATACCGTGGGGGGAGTTGGGGTCTTGAGCCACCGCAGCAAGGTGGGCGTAGGCAAAATAATGATGTGTAGGTTGTCATAACTACTGGTAAAATTGTATCGACGCTGCATTGAGCGTGCGGCGCATGCAAGTAGATGATGATGCAGATGCTGATGCTTGCACACGAGATATGGTAGCAGGTATCTCACATTCCCATCTTCACTGTATAAGTATCCTCTTGCCCCCAATTCGAGCATCCTGGTTTGATTACATACAGCATACTGGAGCGCATTCTCCAAGCTCTTCTGGTCGCGATGGGTGAATGTAATGCCGTTGATCTGGTCTTTCACAAGCTCGCCCATACCTCCTTTGCCAGAGGTGACCACCGGCTTCCTAGCCTGCTGGGCTTCGTGAATGACGAGGGGAGAATTCTCATTCCATATGGAGGGCACCACGATGCAGTCACATTGTTCCAGTGCAGCAGTTATATTCTGGTGCACATCGCAGACCATGTGAATGTAAATGTACATACTTGCTACAGGTATCCATACTGTACTATTGCATAATATCACTTTACCACATTACTGTACTGAAGTTGGGCGCCTCTCGCCACCATATTTTCATTGTGTACATGCATGGTAATGTGCGTGCATTCTTCTGAGTGCCATACAGCAGTACGATTGCGTCCGCAAATTGCGCCACTGCGGCCGGGAAAAGTGTCGCGTATGTATGCGACGTTTTAGTCATGTACATCATGTAAGTCGCGGTACGTGTTTACTATCGGACGTTGATGTTGCTGGGTACAATCATGCCAGTGCTTTGTAGCAAGCCAGAGTGTATTTCAAGACATTGTAAGGGTGTTTGTGGTAAGCTAGGGTGGATGTTTAATTATTATTGTAGCCACACTGGGCGACTGTGGATGGACCTCTACTTCAGGCTTTGAGCCCCTACCCGCCTACCGTGAATGTGTGCCAGCATGATATTTCTGACAGTGATACGTGCAGAAAGGCATTATGTAGTAGGAGTGTTGTGACATCGGTGCCTAAAAAAACACACTTTTAAAGACTATTTTTTATTCACTCTGGTTTCACACCAGTCCACCACGGATTGTGCCCCATTTAAGAGTGTCTCGACAGGTAGACCGGCATGGGCAATGTGAAACATTAATGCAAATTTACCAGCAAACATGTCGAAAGCAACCCTAAAGTTGCTCCTATTTACAGGGTATTCATTTACTAATTTGTGGGAATGTATTATTTGTTTCACAGTTTTGCTTTGAACACAAGTCAGCATGCACACTCAATCACAATATGCAAATTGGCTCGCTAATTTAGAATAACCAAGTGAAATTACCTCACCTCATCTACTTGAGCAGCAGTATCAGCAGCAAAGCTCAAATTGCAATGAGCATCCATGCCACCAACCAAACTGATCCAACGATCGTAGAACAAAATGCTTTGTCGAGTGGCAATGCCAGCGTCTGCGTCAGTGTCACCATCAGCGCAGTGTAATACAGATGGACGCTGATGCTAAATGCTGTTTGATGCGCATGTACTTGCAGCCGATGCACCAAAGGTGCCAGCAATTGATGCGACACTGTGCACGGTTATATATCAGTGTATAAATGAATATAAAAATAACAAATGAGATTATCAAGTGACCAAGCGACCTAGCAAAGATATCTCTATTGCTGATATTGGCGAGCCTAGTATTATTGTGTGCTCAATGCCAAACCTTATTTATTAAGGAAGTTGGCCGTCAGGTATACATGTCCATCCAATTTGAGTACATGTCCATAGATTTCAACAGTCAACCCTTGCATATGGCGTGATGCATGTGAGTTTCATAATGATAAAATGGATGACTGTGTGCATACCTGGTTGGCATACTCCCCACACCATTTGATGCGAGGATCAGCGCCAGCTATGTCCTTCAAGGCTGAAGTCACTAAGCCATCTCGAGCATGACCACCCCTATAAAACAGGAAAAGCGTGTTACAACCAAATATATAAAAAAAAAAAACAGATTGAACTGCATGAAAATACGTCAGCCGCCAGTGACAGCTATTGATGCGTACAACAATCACGAAGCCATGCTTACTGTAGTGAACACAAACCAGCCATTGCTAAAATAAATCTGTGATGAATAAAGGCTATGGTTAAGGGCGGGGAAGAGAAAACTGTATGTGATATTGATAATAATAATAATAATAATAATGATAATAATATAATAAAACATTTACGCTAGCAAAGGGGACAAAGTCCTGAGAGTGCGGTATCCCTGCAAAGCAGGCTAGTGAAAACACCAGGGGCTACTCCCTCTGCTATAGCGCGCCCACAAAGGGGCTCAACCCACTTTTCAGCAGGGTGACATCTAGAGAAAAAGCTAAGTGCTAGGCAAAAAACTCTAGAAGATGGAGAAGCAGCCATGGCCGGGTGAGTGGAGGGGTGGCTGAATCTGGGCGGTGGGGAGAGAAGTCGGAGAATTAACCCCTAAGGGGCGGATGGAATTTCTTGCAAAAAACGGTGTTTTGGGGATTGTAGGCATTGTCGCGTATCGCGGACATCGATGTGCATTCACGTAATCATGTATGTTGTGTATGACCACCATGTAACTTTAAGAGCGCCATAACATGCATCCGTGCACCATATATATTCAGATTTTCGGCATATCCAACCCAGTTTTCATTATTTTGGGACATGTAAAATTTCTCCAATCTCCTATTACAACTTACGTTTCGACTTCGTTGGGTGACTATCGTCATGAAAACTTGGGGATTGGTCACATGAACATATTCCCACCCGGTAGCGCACCTGTATACCGGCAAATATACCGACTATGAGCAAAAACGCCCCCCAAAACACCAAAAAAACACCCAAAAAACACTTAATTGTAAATGTTTTCCATACTTAAGGAATGCTTTCCCATACTTAAGCGCAATTGAAGGCGATTGCTTCCTATTTGTGGGGATATATAGCATGTGCCATGCAAACAACCATGCAGGGGACGCTAGTGGACATTGGGCACGCGACATGCCTTCACAACTCCACCCAATTGGGCGGGATCGTCGGGTGTAAGCCTTGATTTCGTATATTTTAAGACAAAATTCAAGCTCTAAAAGGCAAGTTTTCAAGAATTGTCGTAATTGAAAATGTTGCTATGTGAGATATATGTCCTATATGGACTACCCATGCCAGTGATTAGCCGTTTGCGACATACACACAGGTAGGTGCACGCGCCTTGGAATGCATATTTCGGCAAGCCAAGGGCATGTAGAACCACTTGGATGCACATTCCCACAATCGAATCCGTCCGTATACGGTACAAACCGCCCCTTAGGGGTTAAGGGGTTTTGGGACGTCGAGGGGGTCAGGGTGGGCGGGGGAGAGGGGAGGGGGTGGCGGGGGGAGGGGGGGGACGGCCCCTCCCCTTGATATTGATCTCATGCCAAATGACAAATCACATTGATGTTTGCATGCTGGAGCATGTGTTTATAACCTCGACCAAGAAGTGATCTTGAAACTGGATACACCGGCATCTTTGATCTACAATTACACTTACTTACCATATTCGAAGTTCTGCAGCGCTGCCATGGACACTCTTGAATGCCTTGATGAGGCGGTCAATGCCCTTTGCAGGGGAGTGCTGCCTGTCGGAATCCAATATTGCATCGTCGGTGATGGTAGTAAGACTATTAGCAAATGCAAAATACTATTTTTTTGCTTTATTGTAATAACATAGAAATCATGTTGCGTCACGAACTTATGAGCAGTCAGATAAGGCACACATTACAGTACTGTTAATCGATGTCCACGAGTGCTGCCTGCACTTCGTTTTAGTATTCACTTTGGCTTACCACCACGCATTGTGCGATTCGTACTAAGCAACAGAGGCATTCGATAATTAAATCAGATTGTGGTAATCACAACGGTGACCTGGCGCAACGGGGCATACAAGACCCACACGAAGCAATTCACAGCGTGAAACACACATACTGTAGGTATGAGCGAAGGTTGCTGCATACAGTAGCATGCATCACTTGAATATTCGCACACGCGTAATACATGTCACGTTATGAAAACATGCATGTAGGCAGTCGTTTTGGTCACCAACTTCGTTTGTCCACACCAGATGGAGTACACCTTACCCGGCTTGCTTCTTTCTGAAATAAATGCTCCTGACTGCTGTGGTCCTATCATTGTGAAAGGGCTACGTTCTCATCGATGGTTTCATCGTTCTTACAACAACAGGTTTATTGCTTTGAACTTGTGACAATAAATATTACTGTATCGTCTACGACCGTTGACGACCGCTTCATCTTGAAAATAATATACGTAGTATAGGCATACAACCCTCCTACCAGCAGGCACCAGATAAACACCATACCAGATAACAAGAATTTCTTTGTGAAAACAGTAATTTTTAAATTGTTGCTAGCATAACTAGAATGGTTTCAAAGTGTGCCGCTGGTTGACCTGAGCCTGTGCCACTGATTGGGACTGTGTGACTGTGCCGGTTTGAACCCTCCAAGAGTTGCCTACTAACACTCATCCTGATGGCAAGCGAACCGACACTTATTATGAGACCGGACAGGCACTGACTTAGCTATGCTCTTTTGCACTTCACACCTCACATACGCCAGCACTACGTTCTGAATGGGGGGTCGAAATGTCCGCTTAATAATTTTGCAACCAATATGTCCGAAGCCGTACGATTCATTTATTATTCCTTTGGCATTAACGAAATTTGTGAATCATTCATTAATGAATAAAATTTGGCATTATTATTTATTCTTGACACGAGTGAAAATGCTTTACAAATCTGATTTCCCTTCGACAAATAAATCATCACATTCGAGAATCTAATATGACTCTTCATTTCCGACAATCTATAAATTTAATGAAGTTTCATTATTCAATGCTGAATCTGATTTCATGCAAGACAGCAAGAGGGATGCGATTGTCAAGGCAGGCCTGCGAACTTAAACTGCCTCTTGTCGCTTTTTGCAAGGGATGTCGCTTTCAATAATTTCCATGCTCTATTGTGATTTGTCAAATATGTGATTTTGACTTGAGGCGGAACGGGGAACGCTTTGTCCCCCGCAGCGTGCCCATATCCAGCGAAGTAAAAAATTCTAAGATGATGTATTAATTTAAGTTGCCTGTTGCTATATGATATTAGCAATAGCGAAAAACTTGTTTCATGCTCGCGAAGCGACCATGCATTTAATAACCGTAATTGCCGCGAAGCGGCCGATGCTCCAGCGACGCGGCGTGCGGCCCACGCACCAATTATTTATATTGACTTATCTTACACCGGTGGACTATTTTTATAAATCTGCACCTTTGTAAACAAATAAAAATATATATTTTATAATTTGTCTAATCTACATCATAATCTAAACGTGGCGTAGTGATACTGCGTTCAGGTTATAACCAGGAGGTAAGGGGTTCGAGCCTCGTCGGTGGTGGCACCTGCTTTATTTTACCATAGAGAATGCGTACTCGCCATACTGGGTACAGTGCCTCCTAAACTCATCAATAAAGTAAATACAATGTAACATGATATTAGCAATAGCGGTTTTCTTATTATAATCACATATTCATGCTTAGTATATGGGTACCCGGTTCGCGTAGAATCATAACCTATGTCGCAACTATGGGAGGTTTCAAAAACCTGAACTTCAGCTCGCTATACCCACTTGAACGCGTCAGCCCACAGCGAAATGTGTGGCTGACCGTTCACTCTGTACAATTTATTTTGGAAAGATGAAACATATGGAAAACTATTTTTGCTAACGCTTCCCTCACCCGATGCGCATGCTCGCTTGCAACCGAGTGCGCGATTGAGGGAAGAAGTTACCCTAGCGGAAACGTGGATGCGGTTGACAGCCGCGTTTCGGCTAGAGGTAACAGTGCACTGTCAGATGCTCAGAATGTGTTTCCTATGCTTATATGATATGCGTGATATGTTCATACTGTGCAGTATGCGTGCCCGTTGGGCGTGAGTTGAGATGGCTGCCTCGAATCACGTGGCGGAAACGTGAACGCGGTTGACACCCGCGTTTCCGCTAGAGGTGAGAGTGCACTGTCAGATGCTCAGTATGTCTTTGTTGTGCGTATATGATATGCGTGATATGTTCATGTTGTGCAATATGCGTCCCTGCTGGACGAGAGTCGAGACGGCTGGCTCGAATCACGCCCATTACCCCCCCCCTCACAATAACCGTCCAGCATCGTAAATTCTGGACGGATCTTACGCGCGCAAAGATTTGTTGTTCCTAACACTATTTATAACGTATATGCAAACGTATGTCATGTTTGGTATACGGTAGTATACCGAACACAACATCACTGAACAGTGACTTACGGGCCGCTATCCAGCAGTCAAGCAGGGAAGTGAGCGCGACAGCTTGTGTTCAGCCTGTTTTTTCGACGTCTGTTGTCTCTCGATGGTATCTTCACTTTGTCATATGGAATATTTTTAATGACGTCATCAACATTCGAAGAACGATGTCCAATCGCAACACCGGCATTGCCACCACGCGACATACCTCAACCCGCTTTCGCATTTCAAGAGACTATTCGTTTTAGTTCATTGTGGCAATTAGCCCAATCAGCATTCATCATGTTGCCACACCGACATGGCCGCTCACTTCCGCCCTATAATCCACCGTGAAAAAACAGAAATCTGTCGGTAGATATCTTCGCGATCAAAATGGCCGCTCACTTCCGCCCCGAACTAGCGAACATTCAGGACCTCCATTCAGAATGTAGTGAGAATCGCTGTGCGAATGCAATGGACACTTTGCACGAGATGTGGGAAGGGATTCCTTTGGTATGTTCAGTGCACCCACAGCGGAGTTTAATAAAGATCGGGATCACTCTCCTCACCCTGCTTTAATTAAACACCAACCCTGCTGTACACACCGTGTTGGACAGTGCACCTCAGAAGTCGGTGGTGTTACAGGGAGCCCAGCTCTCAAACGTGATAAAATTATATGCTGACCCTGCCTGCTAGGGATTCCGCCACGAAGCCTGCCAACCATTGACCCAGAATTGGGAGATTGGGGGATTGGAGTATTAGGGGATTTAAATTTCACCATGTAAAAATGATGAAAACTGGATATGAAAAAAAATGGTGATATTTCAAAATAACACTGTGGTTTTCAAACTTTGCAATTTTTGAAAAAAACTATTTTTCAAATCGTAATGGCAATTTACTAAACCTTTAAAAACGATCGAATTTTAGGAATTATTGTCTGAGCATGGTGATTTTGTGAAACCCAGGTAAAATTGGTAAATCCTTTCATATGTAAAAACACTATGTTTTTTTTTCATAATTCTTGATTGCTAAATTTCTTATTTGTACAAGTCGACTGCATATTTTTCCAATGAGTAACAAAATGAGCAACACTCACGGAATTCCAAATAATAAATTGTATTTTCAGAGTACATATTCTGCACGAACTAAGATCTTTCAATTAGTGTCTTGTATTTTAAACAAAGTATTTCGTTCTTGCACTTTACACCACACATTTTACACAAAGTTCAGGCCACCGCTTTTACGGTGTAGCTCATTGGTGACGACGACAATGCCGTCTTACACCACAATAGTTCCATCGATAGGGGTTCTCAGAATAGGTCCCGACTGGTCTCGCCTGGTCCCGACTGGTCCCACCTTGTCCCCCTGGTCCCGCCTGGTCAGGCGGTCCAGTGGTCACGACTGTTCCCCCCTGTTCCCCCCTGGTCCTGCCTGGTCCGACTGAGTGCGACTGTTCCCCCTGGTCCCGCCTGAGGTCCCGCCTGGTCCCGCTTGGTCCCGCCTGAGTCCGCCTGGGCCCGGCAGTCACGACTGGTCCCACTTGGAGCCCGTCTGGTCCCGCCTGGTGCCTGGTCGCCTGGTCCGACTGGTCCCACCTGTCCCCCCTGGTCCACCTGGTCCCGCCTGGTCACGACTGGTCCCAACGGTTCCCGCATGGTCAGTGGTCTGCCCCGGACCCGTCGGGACCCCAGTCCGATCAAGACGAGTGGGACAAAGCGAAGCCAGTCGTGACCAGCGGGGCTGACGGGTTCCAGTAAAGCCCCGAGGACCAGTCGGGGCTGAGACCAATCTCAGTCAGGACAGCGGGACCAGTCCGGGTGGGGCGGACCAGGCGGGACCAGGCGGGGCTGGCTCCAGCTCCGGGACAGTGGGATGGAGCAGGCTGGCCGGGACCAGGAGAGGTGGCGGGACCAGTTGTGACCAGGCGGAAACAGGCGGGACCAGGGGGGACCGGGCAGGACCAGGCGGCCAAGTGGGACCAGTCGGCATTGTAGGTGTTTTTTTCTTTTCTGTTGTTGTGAACCTTCTGGGCTCTTACAGGATGTTAGGATGTTTTTTTCCTTTCCATCATCGATGACGGAAGCACGTTACAGACGTAAAAATACTATGCAGATTAGCGCTCAACTAATATTTCTGTTATCCATGACGGAAATATTTTATCTTATGTTTTCACAATTAAGCTCCCTACAGTGAGACGGTTGTTTTTGGTGAACTTTGTCCGTCATCGATGACGGTATCTAAAGTTACTCTGACAGAAAAAGACCCTGAAGATATCCGTTTGCTAACTGTTTCCGTCATCGATGACGGAAAACTTTTCCAGAGACATTAAGACCCGCCCGTGGAAGAGCGGCTGTGAACTTTGTCCGTCATCGATGGCAGACTTTTCTTATAGTACAACTGGCAAGTGGTCTTGTTGTAGGTTGTATTTTTGTCATCGATGACCGTTACTTTTCACAGAGTCTTTTGTACTTCGTAATTACCTTACCTCTCTTTGTATATGTTCGGGTTGTTAAACTAAAGTTACTAGCCCAAAGTTTAAAGAGCTTTGCGCAAGCTTAATCTACTTGACAATGTTTGAGGTTGTCTTTGCGCAAAGATCTTTCCTTAGAAGATCTTTGCGTGCGCAAGCTTCCTTAAAATCTATAAGATGTGTAAGTTCTGGTAAAGCTTTATTGTACACGCTGCTAAATATAGTAGTACATGCCACCGTATGGGGAGCAACTTCATAGCGGCTTCAGGGTAGCTTCAAACATTTCTTCTTCTAGCTATTTTCCTTTTTTTGTTTGAGAGGCGTTGTGCATATATAATGACTACCTATTAATTCATACACTAGTAAACACACGTCACTTCACGCGTGCACAAACCGCCAAAGTTGACACGTGCTAAAAATGTCCCCACCACCACGGCATTGCAGAGGTACTTGCTGCAATTACTAAGTCAGAGGAGGAGTAGGCTAGCAGAATATGTTTCTTGAAGAATTTCTGTGTGTACGCGGCATGTGAAGGTGTTAGTCTGTAAAAGTTAAGAACTTAAATGTAAAGCCGGTGGCAGCGGTAAAGTGTTGTGCGTGTCCAAATTTTGTCACAGGAAAATGTTAAAAGTGTGTCATGCGTGGGCATTACGGGTCCTGTAAGTTCACAAAATCTGCGCGGGTGAAAACAGTTTGGTGAACATTATTTTTCTACCATGAATGTCATTATCCGAGTTTATCCATTTATTCAGGAAACAGTCAGGTGACCTTATATTTTCATGGATTGTAAAAAATTCAATTGAATTTGTCATTTGCAATGAATTGCGCTGGTTGAAAAACCAAAAAACATTTGCCATGGATATCATTTTCCGAGTTTCAAATTTTATGATATCTATATATTCACAGGGTGAAAAAACAAAATCCTAACAAAATAAACATCTGATTTTTATTTTTCACCCTGTGAATTTCGCAATTCCGCAATCCTCCAATCCCCCAATCCCCCAATTTTGGGATGTTGCCTGCCAAAGGGTATTGAGACAGGCTCAGTGCAGCCACTCTTTAGAGTAGGTAGTGCGTCAGTGCCACAACCTATTGCCGCCACCCTGACACGCTCCTGTGGTTGCCTGTTTTGATGCTACACACTTGGTTGTGCACTGACCAGCAGGTTCTTCTTCAACCAACAATTGACATAAGCAATCACACTGTCACTGAGAGCACCACAAATAGCTTTTTGGTGGTGCCCAGCCACTCCGTCTAAATACTGACTTACTGTCTGCGAACGTTGTACTGTAGGGCAGGATACCACTGACAAGGGATCCCCTGCCAGTGACCACTGGTGGGTGCTCACGGAGTCTCCCGAGGTGGTCTAAGTTGACAATCATAGCATACTACAGCCAAAGCCACTAGCCATGACACATTGATAATAAACCAGAGCACATTCACATAATTCACAAAATTTTTGGCCAACAGGATAGTGTGAAGAGTGTGATTCTTTTGGTCGCCCATGACAATCCTGTTTGCCACCCAGATTGCATGACAAACTATTCCAAGGAGATCGAATAAGGTAGCATGTATGGTTGACAGAAATACTGATATTCCTACTAAAGACCTCACCCCCTGCTCTCAAACCTGAAGTCTCATGAGCAGGATGTATATATCTTACCACAATTGACCGCCCGTATGCCGTACAGTATACTAGACATGCCCAACTAAAATTGAGCCGTCCAATGTTTTTAGATCTTGAACATCGGAAGGTCCCAAGAGATTCTTGGGGAGTGACGAAGGAATGTATCACATTTTAATATCTGGAATCGTATGTAGACTGTTGGATTCGGCAAATTACCACAGTATAAATAAATGGACACCTTTAAGTTGTGCAGCAGCTCTACAGTGTAGAAAGGCCTGCAGCCAAAATGCGGGTGATGGTTCACATTAGCCGTCGCGGCCGAGCACAAATTGTGTAATTCACACAAAAATTTTACAATGTTCTGCATATCACATACTTATAATTAAGATTTGGGGCATTTGGCCGGGGTGGCCAAAATCGGCCGATAAATAAAGTCCGTGTCGGCCAAACATCAGAACTTCTTCAAGCAAATATTTTCCTGCTCAGGAGTTGAGTATACTGTTCTACCTCCAGTACCGGCATAGTGATTTCTGGGCGGCAATTACAACGACATGGAAAATATGACATGATACATGTTGATCCTGGATGCCTCTGATGTACGATGCAGTGTTCTTAGTTTTATATATATACACCCTGCCACGCCACTCACGGGAACGCAACGTGCAAACAGGGGCACCCAAAATTGTCTTGGGCCCTGGAAAACCTCAGGACGGTATCGACCACCGCGGGGGGAATAAAAACTATATTGATAACTATATAGATGCAGTGTTCTTACAATATATATATATGATGGTGATTTCGTAGTAGTGGTCATAACGTGGCATGATAGAGTGATATCATTAACTTACCCAATGTAGCCAAACACATATGGCTTGGTACTCAATGATGATGTCTCTGTAGCCTTGCTTGGCAATCGTTCACGATCAAATCCGTAAGCTGAATATATAGTTCATGCCAGTGTGTACCACATGTGCGTTATTAGCACGTTGCATTGCCGATTCAATCATTAATGACAGCAATAATAAAATGACAACCCTATTAGTAGGCTTGAAGGGTGCGATGAGTCCCCCTGACCCACAACCGATGCTGTTATGATCATGAACTATCACTGGAAGGTATAAGCATAAAAAATACAACATGTTCAAGCCATGAGCCATGGTCCTTTGTTTTAATATGACAACTATATACGCCAACTAATTTTATGACTTGTGAGGCGGAGACTGGCTCTTGCTCTCGCTGGGGGTGGGGGAAGGGGGGGAAATAACAAACTATAAAACATTTTTAAAAAATTCAATAATTTATGAACATTCGGTAATAATCACATTCAATAAGTTCACACCTTGGTGACGTGGTGACTACATCATACCAGCTGGGCAGGTGTGGAGGTGTTGGATAGTTTACCAAGATACTTCATCTTAGATTTGGGGATTCCAAATTCGTCAACAAATCGTTTGCCCATGTGCATGGATGGCGACAAAAACATGTCAATGTCATCGATGACAGAGCGCACTGCTTCCATTCTTTGGTTAACCCACCATTCCCAGTATTTATTGTCACCAGGATGACCGTTGTTGAATCTGTTGAAGCAGAGGCTTGCACACTTGGCATTATTTTGGCCATTGCATTCGGCCCATAGATCAGTGGACGACAGTCCTGTATGCAGAAATTGACCTCGTGGGCACATAAGCCAATAGTCTACTTAGAGTTGACGATCGCAGTAGCGCAGGGTTGGGACAACCCACCCCACAGCACATCAGTAATTGGTTGAATGAGACCACGTAACAAGTTTCATAATCTCTTATGATAAATTGCGTGTTAATTCTGAGTGAGAAGCCCCGGAGACGGAACACATTATAGAAGAGCGGGGAATAAATCACATAAACAGAGGGACAACTGCAGTACATATACAAGTGGAGGAGGAGAAGACAACCAACAACCAGAAATTCGGAAAGAAGCCAGGAGGGCTGAGGAAATTCTGCGGAGACTTATCTCAGAAAACACATGAAATATAATGAATGATGATGGGGGAGACGAGCAAGTAATATATGGAGAAAGCAAGAGAAGCCAATAGGCAATACGAGAATAATAAGGAAGACGATTAAAACAAAGAAGGACGAGACACCATTCAAGTACCCGAAACGGGAAGCCATACACAACCTGCCAAACAAACCCCTCAAATAAATGACATATACAGAAAATGTAATGGCAACTAGTATACTATGGACTAGGCACAGGCTCTGCGTTCACAAAACTGCACACCTCTGGCCAAACTATATGGACAGCGAAAATGGATTCAAAGCCACTTTGCAAGTAATAACAGTGGGCGAGGGTCTATGAACACAGCAGGAAGATACTGCAAAACAGTGTGTATTGCTTCTTTTTTTCTTTACGGCCCGCAATCGGCAAATCCACTGGCCTACTTTCGGTCAATACGGCCAATATCCAAAATTGCCCGCCGCATGCGCAAAATTTTAAATTTAAGTACGGCGATATTGCAAAAATTGCATAATTTGCCGTAATTTTTGCTATTTTCATATAAACCGTCACGGCCCGCACCCATATATTCCATCAGCCCGCATGCGGCCTGGAGTGGTGAGCTACGGTCCCATCAAGCCGGCCTGCCACGGTAAGCAATATGCCCTGCTGCAACTCCTGCTGGAATTTCTTTCATAAGAAGGAGGCAGAAAAACTAGCAAAGCAATACACTTTGTACATGTTCACTAGCGTGAATTGCCAATGCAGCCTTATATGCCCCGCTCGCGCTGAGGGAAGCGTCCATCCGACGTACCGTGACACGGTCTGTGTCTCCTATCGGATGCCTCCGTGTTTGGCACATGCAGTAAGTGCGTTGTGGCAAGCCAGGGTTGCAGGGTATATTGCTTACCGTGGCGGGCCGGCCCGGGGCCGTAGCTCACCACTCCTGGCCGCATGCGGGCCGATGGAATATCTGGGTGCGGGCCGTGACGTTTAATACGAAAATAGTAAAATTCATGCAAAATTATGCGATTTTTGCAATATCATCATACTTAAAATTAAAATTTCGTGCCTGCGGCGGTTAATTTTGGAGATTGGCAGTGTTGGCCGAAAGCGGGCCGGTGGTTTTGCCGATTGCGGGCCGTAAAGAAAAAAAGAAGCAATACACACTGCAGGGTTGATGTTTAATAATAGAACATTTACGCTGAGTGAAAATGACCATGGCTAATGTTTAATCACCATATAAATAAGTATACATCATATAGACTATTCAGAAGCAAAACCGATGCATCAATGAAAGCAGACCGATAATGGGAAAGTGATGAAAGTCGTGGGATATCCAAACCTAACACCGTGGACAGGATGTATATTTGATTATTTATTTGTATTCTTTGTTTTGGCGTGTCATCATGGCTTGCATGATTGTATGCATGGAGCACGGCATTGTGAGCACACAGCATCCTGTACCGGTACACCTGGGTCATGGAGCAAGCGCGTGCTGGTGGCATGCCCCCGGCCACACACCCACTAAGCATTCACTGCATTCCCTTTAGGATTGTCATCACCATTTATGCGTAATATTAATTATGATCATGAGGCAATCGTACCATGAAGTGTATACAATATGGCCGCATCTTTGCACACTTCTTTTGTAACCTTTGGCAGACCCGTACTAAGGTGATTCAAGTGCCCAAAGTGCACTACATCTGTCAAACAAAACTATCTTAGGTTGCAAACCAATCAAATGTCATGGCAGGCACCGCACACTAATGATCAATGCTGCACAGGTATGCATGCACGGTATGTATTCTGAATACACCTTGTTGTGCAGCATGCACAGTATGTATGTATACATGTAACGGTATGCATACATACATTTGATCCAATCGCTGCACAACAAGGTGTATTCAGAATGTATCGATATGTATGTATGCATGCATGCATGCATGTATGTATGTATGTATTGTAATGATTATTTCCAATTATTACTATGATTAGTTAAAAAAAAAAGCTGGAGCTACTTACGTTGTACTGCTTTCATCAAGTTTATTGATTCGTTTTTTTTAACGAATGAAGGGTTACGGTGATGCATCGAATAGATTCTACAGGTGGTATATATGTAGACCTTTGGGTGAGTGGAGTTGGCATATGGATGGGTGCAACAGTCTTGTCGGCAATTTACATAAATCTGCATGGTACGCAAGATTGCATAATATGTTGAACACGATGGTTTTTAATGATTACTGCACAATCATGCAGCATAAGTTCATTTATGCAATGTTCACTGTCTCCGTCCGTGCGGTGTGTGAATTTCGATTCCTTGTGTTGCACGGGTAAGAGATTTGATAAAGTGCACGCCTCCCTTCACTCCCTTCAACCCAGTGGGTGCCACTTACAGTACACCCTCCGGACACACTGTGCATGTTAATCATATCAATTCTGCAAACATATAATATAACATCCCCACCCCTTACTTGTGACCAGGCATGAAACGGCGCGTGATATACAATACTTGTGTACATAAAGCATAGACGATGACACAATCATACACGGGACACACACATTATACAACAGTGTGTTATGGAGTGACGATATATGCTACACATATTGATGGCAAATAGTAACCTATCATACTCTTGGCAACACCATACAAAATTGGACTAGGAAGCAAGATCAGAGGAATAAGCTCTCTCAACAAGGACTGCTGTGCAAACATAATGTTTACGATATTGCAAATGGATGCTACTAATAATAGTGTAGTAGAAGCAGAGTGCACACACCAGCCAGGAAATGTCAAACGCAACACATCCACCGCTGAAAGCAAGGTCGGACCTCATTGCTCACAATAATGACAAGTAAAACCACGGGATACCAGGCGGCATCATATAACTGTGCATACAGTGTAGGCCCGTTTTTAAGCAACTGTTTTTTAAGCAACCAACGCTGGAATTCGCATAAAGTTAAGCAATTTCCAGTCCTTGCAAAACGGCTGGAATTATAGCTCATCCCGATTAGCAACTACAGCCTTCTGAAAGGATAACACAAAATCGCTTATTTTGTTTGTTTTAGCAATTTCAGCCATCCAGATGTGCATGCTTAAATCGGCATTTATGCATGTTTTAGCATTTCAGCCTCGACTCATGAATCTTATCGTGTTTAACAAAACTCATAGCGTACACGGACTAAATTTTAACCTATACACAAGCCAAATTTCAGTGCGTATCATATGTACCTTGTTATACAGCAAGTTATATATTTGAGAGGTGGGATATTCGTATCCTATTACAGTATTAGATATGCTTTCACCATCTGATTCATGCCGTCTCGCTCGCGACTCTGAACACCCTGGACACATAAGCAATCGCAACTTGCTGCGCAGGGAGCTGATGTTGCGCGATTGGTCATGCTTAAGCAGTTCAATTGGCTGGGTCCTACACATGAATTTCAGGTCGTTAGATCAATTTAAGCAATATGAAAAAACTGAAATCGCTGGAAGGCTAGAAATATCGCGATTTTGGAGATAAGCAAGGGCGGGGCTGGAGGCTGGATCGAAATGACCTGTTGCTTATGAACGGGCCTACACTGTATGCACATAGAGGGAGGAAAGTCCTATACAATGAAAACGCGTCAACACAAAGCAGCGGGCTACTTCATTGAAATAATTGAGACAAAACTCAAGTGCGGCAAATAGTAAAGCCAACATGGATAGTGAAATGCAGCAAATGTGCAGTACTGTTGTTAGTACCTAGTAACATCAATAGATGAACCAAAATCGTGGCTTCAATGAAGAAGCACATACACGTGAGGATGGCAAAGTTCACGAAACACAACAGATATACTATGCGGTAGCACAACCTATGATTCAGTCTATAACAAGCTAGGCTGATGGGCTGTCTATATTCAGACAAAGACACAGCATTATTTGCAAGCGCGAGAATAATAACACGTAGATTGTTTCAGTGACTCTCTACCCGACTCGTGGGCCTACGTAGAACATCGGCCGGAGTTCGGCCAGGTCAGGCCAAATTCCCGCCGCAAAAGCGATTGAAAAAGCGTTTAAAAATTCGTAGCCGTTCGCGATTGAAAAGTGCAGAAATCACAATCGCGAAGATTTCAGCAGTTTCGAATAATTTCATCTGATGAAGCTGAACCGAGAACATTGGCGGCGTACATTCAGCCCACACCCTTTTGGTGATCGGCCAGGGGTGCGGCCGGCACGAATATGTTTTAAAGCTATGTGCCCTGAATGAGATATGGCAAATCCCATTGATAAGTTGTGGAGGACAAGCAAATAAGCACACCCATTGATATAATATATACGCACATAAACAATAATGCCGTGTAACCGTCCGTGGTGTGCAGGACTGGTAGTTTCATCTCACGACATTTTAGCGTCAAATAGATATGGTCTCACCGAGTCTGCCGGATACCTGGTTTCGCTGTCTCAATTGCTTCTTTGAAGGTATGCTCAACGTCCTTGTTTCTGAAGCGTGCATGGGGCGCTTCGCGGGCATAGTTCATGCGGAAGATGGAGACCCGTGAATCTAATTGATCACTCTCCTTTCGCAGAGCATAGTCTGTTATGTACGGGTTACTCTGTTGTGGGCAACGAACGAGAATGGAGAATTGTCAATGGAAAGTATGGCATGCATCTCCAAGTTGCACACGTACTCTGACAAACTGAGTAGACAAATCGATGTGCACATGCCACATCACGTCCCAGTCGCGAAGGGGTACAATTTCGTGACGGTCTTGGACTGCTTAGAATCATTCGTCTTACCGTGCGCGTGCTCCGAATCGTTTTGGTACTTGCGTAACTCATAGGTACACAACTTACGAACCTCCTCTGAACGCAGAGTGATGCCGTCGTGCATTGTATCGAAAGGCTAACTAACGTATGCTTCAGTATTAACCGATACATATATCGCGCAAATTAGCGCGATGGCGCATCCAAGCTGTTATCAATATGATATAGCTCAATAATGGATAAAAATGGTGCGAGTACGATCGACCTGAATATTTCACTTACTACTATTTGCCCACGGTTTTAACTGTGAAATACAATGTATGATAAATTGACAGAGCGATATTGTTGCAAATTTAAGAGCTGCAAGTGAGCTGAGTGCTGTCGGTATCGAGGCCGCTTATGGCAGCTTTGCAATTGTAGTTACTTTGTCTACCCTGTCTGTGCGCGGGCGCTATATATAATAGCATGAAGATCATCACCTCTCTTGAAAACACGCTCGGTGCGTGTCCTCGTTTAGAAAGCTCGAGCGCGACGTGCTGCGTGTATATTTCCGAGCCAGCGTTGTAATTTGGAGGGTATCCATGGTTAACGAGCATCACGCTTAGGGCTGACTCAGTCATTAGCATTCTGCGAGTACCAGCGACTGCGTGCAGCACGCGCTTTGCGAGGCGACGTCGGGACGGAAATAGCATTGCTACCACGTCATTACAGCGAAGGGCGCAACAATAAATTCAACACCATCTCATCATAACGCAGTGCTATGAATGAAAAGGGTTATCCATACATACGTATACGCATTGATGTAATTTGCTGTGCACCAGCAACAAGTAGGGTATACTAATTCGTGAGACTGCTGCGTCGACCGCGTCGATGGTGCATACGATTGTGTTTGAGCTTTCGCTGCTTGCGCGAAAATGTTATCAGTGTCCAGCAAACGACCTTCCAGAGGAGGCACATCCAGATCACTGTACTTCATTATCACACCGATCGTGGCCGACCGTCTCATTCAAATTACGCTGGGGAGAGTCAAAATCATTATACGCGATCGATTTTTGTATGGATGGACATTCGTGTACCGTATGGGCATTAAATATGATCGAAAATATATACTCACAACGCCCCAATCCCCTAAAACACTACTTCGCGAATAAAATTTATCATGGATCGATAGGAATGGTTCCTGCAGCACGCGTTTCTGCGTATTGGCTAATGTTCGGATTCCAAGATCTTCGAAAGCTAATACACACAAGCAATACCAATCCTTTTAAATAATATGTATGCCAATGCATCATTATATACACGCACGCACGGGTCGATAAGATGAATGGCCATCAAATATATAAATATTGAAGAGTACAAGGTTCACTCCAAATTTCATTTTTATTTTGATTTGGATGTGTGCAGTTGTATCATTTAGCGACCTTCAACAAAGATAGAATATATCAAGAATGTACGGGCCGATATGTACGATAATCAACGAAAAACACAATCCCACCGTTGACTCGAGGCCTTTCACGACGAGTGGCCTACTCGCCGCTGTTCGTGTGCAATTAACTTCCGCAGCAAAAGTCGACATGTGAACCATAAACGCTGCTCACATGCATGCACTCCCAGCCGACGCACTGAAAGTGCTCACAATAACAGCGGCATCGCATCACTTGCTGCTCCCGTTTCGCGTATCGGGGGCGGGCTTCGACCCCGCCGCGCTCCGGTCGCGGTCGCGGTCGCGGCCGCTTTTCGATCTCGCGTTTGGCGAATGATGCGCGATGCTGGTAAATTCTTTTGATTTGTGGCACATTTGATGAATGATATGGAGGACTGATGACGGGTGTGTCATGCGAAGATGTGATATATTATACTACGATTGCGGGGCCCGCTGTATAATGGGTGGACCATGTTATATATAAAATGCTCAGGCCATATTCTTGGCTCCGGCGCATGTTTGATTATCAATTATACTATGATTATACGATTGATGTTGATCATATCATGATATTCGATATGTCACAATTGCGACCTACATATTATATAGACTGAAATTTCATAATACCTATATATTATACTTCTGATGTAACCGAAGCCGCACGTGTCCTTCTTTCAGTTCCAGGCGGAAGACTAGATGCACCTTCGGTGCGATGAAATATTAGGCAGCAGGTCCCAGCCACCTTCGTGAGGACTACTGACCACCCAAAGCCCCAGTCGGTACTCACCCGTTGCCCCAAGGGCGCATGTTCGCGGCCCATTTTCAAAATTCACGGTTCTGCCACACTTGACATGTACGACTGCGATAAGGTGATCGTAAGGTCTTCGAAAGGAGGCAGAAGAGAGTATCACATACATACGGACATTTTAGTATAGAACATACAAGACGAATGTATATTACTGTATAGTCAAAATAATGTTTATAGGGGTACGTGAACGTACGGTGGGGAAAAAATAAACCCCCCTGAGTATCCATCATCCGCATCATCATCATGTGAAGAGTGAGAGACCCGCGACAAATAGAGGCGGCCAAGGGGAGGAGGAGGGGTTGGTACTGGGGCCCGCCCCCCGCCCCCTTCATTTTTCTCACGATGACCTGAATTACATTATTAACGCCGTGTGAAGTCATACGTTGTCATTTATGCATGAACCATGTAATGGGCTACGGGCTCCGCCCCTGCACCCCTTCATTATTTCACTGATGACTTGGGTTAAATATAATTAAAATTTAATTATTACCGCACTGTGAAGTCATACCTTGTCATTCATGGATGACCTTTATATTTATATTTAATTTTATTTATACTGTCGTGTCGTGTCGTGTCGTGTCGTGTCGTGTCGTGTCGTGTCGTGTCGTGTCGTGTGTACAGTGACACACTGAGTCGTGTGTCACAGCTCACTGTGTCGTGTGTCACAGCTCTACTCTGTGTCGTGTACAGCGTACAGTGTACAGCCTACGATTCTGGCTTCATTAATTCGACAATGACACAGTGTTAAGAGCCACTGAATTTTCGGAATCCGTTCACACATTTCTCAGATTTGAAGAATGAAGACGTAAAAAAAACTGAGACAGAAATCGTATACAGCGTACAGTGTCACAGTGTCTGGCTTCATTTTTTCGCACTCTACTCGCGCTCTACTCTGTGTCGTGTACAGCGTACAGTGTACAGCCTACGATTCTGGCTTCATGAATTCGACAATGACACAGTGTTAAGAGCCACTGAATTATATTTCCCGATTTTTCAAAAGAGGGGGATCTTCGATTCCATCTCCGATTTTTTCCCCAATACACTTATTACATTCGGATTCACCACCCTGCTGTGTGGACGCGTCCATAGATGGCACAGACACTCGCGGGAAATCTGAGATGCGCAATCAGCGTACATATTACGCCGAGTGAATATAGATGAAACCACTAAGGCCCGAACGACACGAGCTGAGAATGGCCACGCATGATGCTGATCTGCTGACACATCTTTCCTAGAAGAATTTGAGCGATATTATATAACAAATTCGTAAACCTCTGCTCCTTATGATTTGGAACCTGGCCAAATTACCTTACTTACTTAATCAGCAGCAAAGCGCGAATCCCAACGGGCGACACAGACGAACTTCCGATCTCACGATCGCCAGACGCTAACGATGACAGTGCCACTGCAGTCGCGTACATTTACCTCGACGCTACCCACGCGTTATCGCATGGCATGTTGGGATGCAAAAAGCGAACTAGCGAAGCACTGTCGCGCACATGATCTTACGGTCAGATGGTCTAGTGGAGATCTCTTTTTTTGATATCGACCGTGCCTAGTACAGAATAAACTTTATAGCCATGCAGCACCCGCTGTGTATCGCAGTTCAATACCTAAAAAGTTCAGGCGGGGAATGTTCTATGTTCACGTACACTAGTAAGATATTATACTTGTCAATATATATATATATATATATCATAATCATATAGATATCGATATATCATAATCATATAGATATCGATATATATATCAAGATCTTCACTAGGCCTCGAGCATGTCATTCGATGGTCGATAAGGATGATCGAATCACAACCGATTATCACAAATACAGTCAACGCATAATTACAACCATCTAAAAACCCCACCTAAACATAGGCTATCTTAAAACTGCATGCCCAATGAACGTACCTAACTATTTACCCCACAAGCAACAACACTCCCCACCCTGAAAGAGGCGAACGTATACAAATGCATTTCCCCGATGCATGCATGTAAGGTTTCTCGTGTACATTTCGAATTATTCGATACACGTCTGTGCAATTGCACTATACAAGCGCACGTATGCGCGAATTGCTTGGACACGTTTGCAATTCATTTGCATTCTATGTCACTATCGTCTGACCGTCAACGTATCATGGAAATTTATGTACGATTTATTGGAACCCCAGGATGGCGATGTGCACCGCAAACATGCCAATGATTACCTTCAGCATGTGCCATCTCCTCAAATCAGTATTTTGTGGACATAATTATCCTTGTCCTATGCGACAACAGTCATCACTAACTTGGGTGGATGCAGTATGCATATTGCGTTGAAGTTCGAATTTGCAAAATATCGTCAGAGTGCGTGCACATGCATCTACTGTTGAGTATCATGAAATTCCAAAGTGACAATGCACACTCGATATTGTTAGAGAATTGCAAGCCCGATCTACCTGCATACTTCTGCGTCGGAGCGAATATATGCGGTTTAATTAGCAGCGTAATATGGATGATTGTACTCGCACCGCAGCTGTACAAAAATTATCGCCGCAAATCAGTGCATGGGCTTAGTGTGGATTGGGCGATCATGAATTTCACAGCGTCTTTAATAAACATCTTTTTTGTCTTCAATAATTCATTGCCTCTCTTCACAAGTATCACCGCAGTTTACCAACCAACTTTGGAGCTGATAATACTTTACCAATTCATGCTATGGAGGGACCAGCATACGATATCTCACGCTGCTGTTTACATACCTACGGTCACCCTCAGCTTGGTTTGTGCAACATGTTGGATATCTTTGATAATCGTCGAATGGATCGTTCCCAATGCGCCGAATGTTTTACAATGGGTCGCAATTACATTGTGGTCCATCGAGACACTGCCGCAAATTTTTATCAATATCGACCTACACTCAACGGATGGACAATCAACGAGTTCAATTATGCTTGCATTGATCGGAAAGACTACCGACTTCGTTGCTGCATATACGCTGGCAATGCCAGCTCAATTTTTGGTTATGGCATACTTTTCGACGACAGCCATGTATATCAATGGTTTACAATTTTTGTACTTCTGTTATTTATCCACGCCGTCCTACTCACGATGCCGCTGGATGGCGTTGTACACCTTTTGCGGACTATTGCTGCTCGCTATCCTAACTGCTTCAATGATATTTGTGTTCCGTATGAAAACAATATATGCGTTGGCGGGACCCTTCACACTGTTTTTATTAGTCGCCATCAAGCAAAGCAACTTCAAGATTTCCTGTTGGATGCGCAGGATGCTGGAGTGCATGCATATCAAAAAACCTATTGCCACGCCACCATGTATGTCATACCAGCCTGTAATGACATCAGTATACCCTGAGCACATACAACATCGATCATGATCAGTGCATTACTCTCTCACTAGTGCTGTCACTAGTGAGTGATAAGAAGCGTTAAAAGTAAAGAGAGGATCATTGAACTGAAGTGTGAGTTGAGTGTAAGAAGGTGTAGCAGTGGTACTGTAGTATATGTGAACGCCATCGTACCCATATGTTATAGCATTGCTATTGCAGCTTTGCAGGTACGGCAGGTTGTGCATCCTAATGCTGCTACCATGTGTGTGTGACAATCGATCAATGTCTGTCAACCTGCGGTACTGATGTGTTCAAGCTGCAAGTGAGATGCAATTTATAACCAATTCGTAGCCGTACTCTTGCACAAGTAATGAAAAAACGACTGTTTGAATCATGAAAACAAATGGATACGCTAGTATCCATAAGTGATGACAAGAATAAGGCAGATGTCGAGAAGACACATCAAAGCATGCCCATGCTAGAAGTGATATTGCAGTATTATTTGCAGACTGTGTATGCAATCGATATGTTATAATACCACAAACCTAAAGCTCTAACAGCCAATAGTGTGCTTCTGCGCACACACGCATGCACAGAAAACAAAAGGATGGAGGTCCCCCGAAAAATTAGGGGCAAAATACTAAACAAACGAAAGTGGGCAAAAAAGATCGAAAGTTCGAATTTGGTGTCCAAGTGTCGAACATAGATAGATTTATAGACCACACATTTAAACATATTTTTCACTCATACACCTGGCACGAATGTATGGATGTATTTGTGAAAGGAAACTTATTTCGATCGAGGATATACAGAAGAAAAAAAACTCTACAAAATTCCGTATAAAAAATCGATTGCATGATTGATACCAAGCAGTGCAGATCGGATTATTTACCGAGAGGACTTGTTATCACTCATTAAGTATAGGCGTCTCATGTGCAAGTAATAACCTGCCGCCGTATGGATAGCAACAGCGCCCGGTATGAAAGTCACGGTTCGTGTCTACTACTGGATGCATATGTTGCTTGGTACATGCGAGTGCTTTGTGGTAAGCCAGAGTGTATCAAAAATAATATCAGGGGTATGAAAAATAGCTGCAGTATCATCTTCATTCATTTTCATCACATATGCTCCCGCTAGCTTCATACCATAAGAATACCATTTTCATGTACGCAGTGCAAGTACCAAAAATTTGGCATTGGATGTGCACATATGCAAACCCGTTGTCGTTGGGACATTGTCGATATGCTCGTGTCTCGTCAGCTTATGCTTTTAATAAGCGTGTGTCGTCACGCATCGGATTCACTGTATATACCTCTACCATTTCAAACACATCGGATACATTTTCCACACGTCTTGGATAAATTTCATGCTGTTTTTATATTGCTTACAGCATGTCTTTCTTCAGTCAACATTCACAAGCTTGGATACACTCGGTCTTAAGGCAATGGGAACACTTTCATATCATGACTGGCTTTACTGGAATGCAGCATCACAGGGTGCCTTGCTGTGGGAGATGTGCCTAAAGGGCTGAACTCAGTCGTTGGTTAGCTTGTAGCGTATCATCTCACATACAAACACAGCCCAAAGGCACTCAAGGCCTCCCTCAAAACAAAATAAGCATGTCCGCACACACTCTTTGTACGCAACGCTCTGCCGCCACTCGCTGCCGTGCGAAGCTCGTGAAGGAATGAAGTGTCTTGCTCTTGGATATTAGTATTTGAAAGTTTGTGTTTGAAAATTTGAGGCAAACTCGATCAGCCAATCACATATGCAGAACGCAACACCCAGTCAGCAGTCGCCCACGAATCTAAGTATTGTGCATTCGCACAGCTGAACAACATCAACATCAGCAATTCAACTTTGGAATCTCCCGTTGTGTAACTGACACGTGACAGTCTTCTCAAATCTGTCTCAAGCTCGCGTGTCAACTGTCCGTCGCGCCCGGAACGTGGAAGTCCAACATCTGTGTCATAAAAAATGCCACATGGCATTCAACAGTTGAACGACGTATGTAACACAGGCCCGAAGTCCGTCTCTATCTCAAATTTATTAAACATTGTTTTTAGGCAGCACACCAAAGTTATTAAAACCCGCATGGCGCATTTTGCACCACATGCGCACAAATTAGAAAATCTACCTCTCGTGTTCGCAAACCTTTAAGTTTTTCCAAACTAAATGCATCAATCACATAACGTTCAAAATATGATAAACGTGATTTCTCTTTCCCCGAAGCTAGGGTCCCTTTATTCATATACATTAAGTTTGTAGGTTTTGCTAACTTGTAGAGATGGATGGTGTGGCCATTTGGTCATACTTACTGAACATGTAGTTTATTTTCAGTGCAGGGACACAATTCACACAATTTGTTTTTCAGACCCCAAAAGCGGGCCTGATAGGCTGCGCATTGTGCGCCTATTAATCATATCAGCATCGGCCCCGTCCCAATTGATGCAATTGGCAGGATACGGTATTCTCACACACTACTGGAGAAACGCAGTTGTAAACAAATCGGTGGCATCGATCGATTCACGTGGTATGGGGTCGCCCGCCTTGCCAGCACGCAACTCATCCAATGTTGCGCTAGTGCCTTCCTTTGGAGTCCTGCACCACTCACATATACAAACGAATTTCACGAAATTCAGAGCGTGTATACTTGCTGGCAGAAATGCGCTGCAGATAGCTCAGTACTTTATTGGTTTTGGTGGATGGCAGATGACATCAGGAACGACGATCCTCCTGTCGACGGTAGGGCACAGCGACAGGGAGTGACAAGTAGCTGGAGAGATCTCGATGCAATCAAATACCGAGCAATGATGCATGTTCAGCTCAGCGTTGCGTACGTCAGACACTGCATGCGCACCTGGACTGCATGTACGTTGTCAACAACCCGCTGTCAGAGAGCCAGTCGAGGTACTTATCCCATCTGCTCTTCTGCATGCCTCCCCACTTCCCGTCCTCGTCGAGATATGCCGGTCCCACCTCCAGCTGACTCAATGTTACCTGTAATTCCAGAGCGAAGATGCCATCACATCTGAGGGTCGGACGATCGATTCAGACTTGTGAACAGGAACTCAACAGTAGTTTGTCGATGTCTCATACTGAAAACGTAATGAGTCATGTACAAAAATTCGACAGAAAAGTTCATTTCCACTGCTCAGGCAATCGTGCTCCGCACCATATCTTCGTCGAGGTCAAAGTTATTGTGCTCCTTGGCGCCACTCACTAGAATACGGGCGGCCTCCTCAGGGTTGGCAGCCGCCCACTCATAGCCTCGTTGCGTTGCCTTCAGGAACTTCCGTACCATCTCGGGTTTCTCTGCTAAGGTGGCGGGGTGAGTCATCAGGCAAGGCGCGTACCTGCAACACGTCCCGTCAAAGGACCAACTGAGCCTCCGGTCATGTCAAAGGATCGGCTGACAGGTATGCCACCCTCCAGTCATGTCAAAGGACCGGCTGACAGGTATGCCAGCCTCCGGTCATGTCAAAGGACCGGCTGACAGGTATGCCAGCCTCCAGTCATGTCAAAGGACCGGCTGACAGGTATGCCCCCCTCCGGTCATGTCAAAGGACCGGCTGACAGGTATGCCGGCCTCCGGTCATGTCAAAGGACCGGCTGACAGGTATGCCGGCCTCCAGTCAGTCAAAGGGACCGGCTGACAGGTATGCCGGCTCGGTCCAAGAATAAATATGTAGCCCAGTCATCAAGGATCCGGCTGACAGGTATGCCAGCCTCCGGTCATGTCAAAGGACCGGCTGACAGGTATGCCGGCCTCCAGTCATGTCAAAGGACCGGCTGACAGGTATGCCGGCCTCCGGTCATGTCAAAGGACCGGCTGACAGGTATGCCAGCCTCCAGTCATGTCAAAGGATCGGCTGACAGGTATGCCAGCCTCCGGTCATGTCATGGGACCGGCTGACAGGTATGCCGGCCTCCGGTCATGTCATGGGACCGGCTGACAGGTATGCCGGCCTCCGGTCATGTCAAAGGACCGGCTGACAGGTATGCCAGCCTCCGGTCATGTCAAAGGACCGGCTGACAGGTATGCCAGGCTCCAGTCATGTCAAAGGACCGGCTGACAGGTATGCCAGCCTCCAGTCATGTCTGACTGGTATACTAGTCTCCAGGTTCGGCTTGTGCTTCATAGTCCCCGTTTGTTTTCCGCTTAGCAAGCTATTCTACGTTTGGTCTGCCCATAGCGTGCTATTGCGGTCTCGAGCCCTACCCTGGTTGCTGCAGGGGTTGGGTGGAGGAGGTGATTACGCGTAAGGAATGCCGTAGTCTTGAAGATAAAAGGCGTTGAGCTCCAATCCTTTCATTTTTGCTTCAACGCCCTCCCAGCTCATGAAAACCCAAGTGGCATCGGCTGCACCTTCTTGAATTGTATTCCTGCACTCGATATTTGTCTGGGTCAAGAGATCGGGAACTCTGTGGTACCCTTTTCTACAAATCTCTGACAGAGCTATAACTCAGGCAAAAGTTGAATAGGTCGTCACTTAAACAGTGATGCATCTCACTGAAGTACCATGTGAGGGGGTGGGAGAGGATGTTAAGTATAAGCTTGCTGCCAAAAGTTAAACATGAACGAAAACAGATTTCAGCAACGTCTCAGCTTAAATCAAGGTGGTGCTGTTATAACAGCACTGTGAGGTATCTGTGACGCGCCAGATGCCCAGCATTGGTAGTACACGCTCGTCGTAGTCGCCGGTACCGCCGTCATTTTTTATCATCTGCTGCACAATGCGTCCTTCGAACCTTGCTGCGTACGATGCGTATACCTGTCAACAGATTCGTGGCTGATTTCCCGCACACCGGTAGAAGCAGGATCTGACACATCTGTCTCAGAGTACGCCTAGGGTCGAACCTTGCCATCTAGTTGTTTTGGGCGTTCAAGGCCGCTGTCTTTCGTCGTTACAATGGCAGAGGTTTGCGCCTGTAACCGCACCATGGGGCATCAATACATAGTGCAGACCCTCGAAGGATACTTGTACAAGGAAAAATGCTATGTTTCTCGGAACCCGAACGAGAGAGCGTCAGTTTTGCGATCACAGTAACCTCAGCGGGGAGGGTGCAAGTTTATACCGTTTCTTTAAGCGCTAAATCTATGTGACGATGCGATTTGTGATGCAGGAAACGGCACGCCTACCTGTAGGACGGCAGCCACAGTCTTGAGTGCCGGGCGTTCGACACCTGGAGGTGGAGTGTTCCACCCAATGCAGCCTTCCGGGGAGTTCATGGCGAAGGCTACAACGTGCCCAACATGCCGCCGCATTCGCAGGTGAGTGAAGCTTCGAGAACACATCCATGGTACTGAGAATGCGGCTGACAGTAAACTTTTCACCGGCGGCGTTTCAGAGTGGAAGGTTAATACAGCGAAGCCTGGCGAGGCCAACACGTCTATCCGACACGGTCCGCTGTGGAACACGATAAGGAGAAAGCGAGATCTCACCCCCATCGGCAGCTCTCTAGCTAGTCACTTCCCGACGCGGGCATTACCCCGATCCGGTGCAGAGGGTAATATCTCAGCACTGAAGTAAGAGGGTTACTCTTGATTCAGGCACCCCTAGTGATCGTTTCAGTACATCCTTCAATACAGCTGGACCACCCTGTCGGTTGGTTCGCAGTGATTTAGAAAAAGCGATGAGAAAGTCTGGAGGCTGCTTCAAGTGCGCGTGTTTCTCAGGAACTGCAACTAACATGCTGTATGTGTGAGCCTTCAAACGGGTTTCACATATGGCAGTGTGTCCTGTGAACTTGAAGAATCCGGAGAGCAGGTCGACGTGTAGGGTGCGGGGACATACTTGCAGTGCGTGCGGCCACCTTGCCGCATGGAGTGGGGTACTCGCCGTCAGGATTGGTTCCGTTCGCTTCCGTGTAAGAGTTGCGATAATCCTCCTCGTGAACGCTGAGCAGCTTCACGCGCAGTCCGGCCTCGGCATACCAACCTTGGGCGAGTGCCACGAACAAACCGGTGTGGTTAGTATTTGGTGTCCAGTCCAGGGCCATCACGACATCCTCCATAATTGCAGAATCTGTAGCCATGATTACCCTCAAGTTTCTGTATCACCTGGTTTTCTGATCAGTCGAGTGTAGCATGACAGAAAACCATCAGTTTTGTGTGCTCGTAATAAGCTGATGAAACCCAAAACGAACATATCCACATCATTTATAAATGGGTACAGTAAGACTATGACGCGCACATGTGTCACGTTGCTTGGCGGGGCTGAAATGGGTGACGCGTCAAATTGGCGCGATGCCATTGGGGATACAGAATCTGGGAACCTGAGCGCATGACATGACATGACATGACATGACATGACATTGACATGACATGACATGACATGACATGCCATGACATGACATGACATGACATGCGGACATGACATGACATGACATGACATGACACGACGACACGACATGACATGACATGACATTACATGACATACGGCAATTTGTCTCCAATTTTAAGATTGTATTTGTAGTGTAACCGACTGACAAGCCGATATAATTGCTGGAAGTGACACCCCGACTGTCATTCCTATAGTTAGGGTTTATGACTGTCACCGGTCCCGGAACCCTAGACCCCGAACATATAACGGGAAGAGACTGAGTATTCTCCCCGATTATCTATTCTGATTACCAGTCACACCGAATATACAGTCCAGCTGATATATTCAGCAGGTTATGGGCCCACCACGCTTCCACTGCGCACACCATATCTGAGAACCGTGAGCTTATGCGGTGATTGCCTCAAATCGCCTTCCGCTTGCCGTTAAGATCAATGAGTTTTATGGAGAACCTGAAATATATATTCAGGTTGTACTCCAAGAACTGTCGGGCACTCGCAGAGACATACGGAGACTAAGATGAGATAATAAAATAACTTAGGTGTTTTATTATCGGACGGAACTGACGGCAGGCAAGGTGCAAGTGACACTACACGGCGAGGGGTGACACAGGAAGAGACAGTCACCCCCATTTTATGGGGGGGCGAAAGTCTGTCTCCCCATGACACCACCTCACCCCGAAGGTGTGAGGTGCCACAATGCCAACTTGCCAGGCCAGGCCTAAGATCCTACGGCAAGCACAAAGGCGAAACCCTAAGGAAACATACATCTTGTGAGACCCAAAGGGGTCTTTTTCAACCCAACTAGTGTGGCTCAGCCTGCGTTGGCCTCTAGATGCGTGCTCTAGGGGCTTACGCCCATGCATGTGCTGTGGGGATGACTACTCCCACAGGCCAGCCGGCGAATCTAGCCCCAGCAATCGAGGGTGGACGGCGGCGTAGCTCTCGATGGTGAACGAAGTCGAGCGCCGCCAAGACGTTGTCACCCAACGCCCACGCGATGCGGTGCGACGATGCGTGGCACCAACAGAGCGAGTGCGGGGACGTGGACACCCCAGGGGGGCGAAGGTGGAAAATGCGGTGTGGCTCCACTCTGCCGCACACAAGCGCGAAAGCAGAGAGGAAAAGCGGCGGGATGAGGGCTGCAACACCACCAAACACCACCAGGCAGTGGCCAAGGGGCACGCAGGGTGGAGGGAAGAGTGGAGGATGCTGCGGGGTGAGCTCGTAGTGGTCAAAGCTCATGTCGACGATGTGGTTGGTGGACTCGATTTTGGTGTCTGGTGCATAAGCACCACCAGACACCACCAGATCGTAGCCAGGGGTAAGTTCTCGTAGTCGAATCACCTGCAGCGCGGAGGCAACTGCAGAAATGCGCGAACGCCGACGATACGAAGCCATGGCCGCTGTAAGCTGGAAAATCTGGAGCCCAACACTTAGGGTTCCCAAACGAAAACGTAACTTTCGCCAAAAATAACCAAATCGAACGATGAAAAAGTCAAATTGGGGTAGATTTCGACGAGGAACACGGCGGTGAGGTCAAAAACGTCGTGCGGTAAGCCAATTTTCCGGCAGCAGAGGTGCTGCTGGCCAGAGTGTTGAAGGCGTACAGAGTGTTGAAGGCGTAGATGTCGGAATAGAACGTAATGAAGATGTCCCTACAATTCTACGGCGCCCACGGGATGAAACAGGGGTACTCTGCGATCCCGAGGGCGATTGTGACGGGGTGGCGGTTTGCCGCGTGCGGGCAGCACGCAGAGCTGAACCAAGCCCTTCACGTCGGGTAGAGGCCATCGCGGGGATAAAATAACGTTTGTCCAGCGGTAAATTGGACCACACCGGGTGTGCGGCAAAAAAAACGGTGGAAGATGTCGGATAGATGTCGGGAGGCGGCTTAATGTGGTGTCGGCCGGCGCCGGTTTGTAACGAGGCGGTCCGGCGCTGATGTCGGGATGTCGGAAGATGTCGAATAGATGTCGGGTAGAATCACAGGGCGTGAAGCGATCTTGTCAACGAGTCAACGAGGTACGTAAGAATAAGCGTGTAAGGGCACCATAACCTTATGGAGAACCTGAAATATATATTCAGGTTGTACTCCAAGAACTGTCGGGCACTCGCAGAGACATACGGAGACTAAGATGAGATAATAAAATAACTTAGGTGTTTTATTATCGGACGGAACTGACGGCAGGCAAGGTGCAAGTGACACTACACGGCGAGGGGTGACACAGGAAGAGACAGTCACCCCCATTTTATGGGGGGGCGAAAGTCTGTCTCCCCATGAGAGTTCACCAGTCGTCAAAAGTGCCGCCTTATCTTGCAGTGCATGCCGTTTTCCGACCACCGCGCGGCATGCGCCGGGATACGGCGACATACAATACCCACCAATTAGGACCTTACGCACGTCGACGTATGCGGGTGTCCGAATTCCCCCGCAGGCCACCGACACGTAGGACTGCGGGGGTCACCGGCTAAGCGGATGATGCCGCTGCCTCTGAAAATCGGTGAACAACAACATCATGGGAAATTCGGACACCATAGGTAGTTTTAAAAAGGCATATATATAGGACTTATGTATGCCTTTGACCCTCCTGCGGTGTCCGGACAATCGCTTTCCAGCATCCGGTAGGGTAGGATGCCGCCATCGGGTTTGGGTTTGCGGAGAGCGTTGAAATCTACAGCCAGCATTCGCGTTTCACCCGGTTGAACTTATCTGGAACTTATCGTATGCCTTGCACTATTGCTGGATGTGACACCCCGTGTGTGTCACAGTCCTTTGGCTGTACTAGTACTCCATACAGTACGGTCGTCATAGGTTTAGGGTTTCCGGCTTAAGCCGAGTTTGACTCAATCTAACTTACTTCGTCTTATGTTATCTTAAGTGAAAGCATTTTGAGTTCTTCCCACAATATATAGTCGGCACTATATATCTGACAGGCGTTAAGCAAGCACGGTACTATGGTCGCGTCAAGGAATGTATACCATTCCTTGAGTACCGGCATTCCGGGGAGTCGCCTAGGTCACGCAGATTGTTCATCCACTCAAGCGAAATGAACAAACCTGGCAACCTAGAAACTTGCTGAATATATCAGCTGGATTGTATATTCCCTGTGTGTGAGATAATAAGAATAATCGGATAACTCATGAGGAAACAGAAACTGTACCGCTAGACCAGAAGCCCGAAAAAGGTGAGCCAGGCCGGGATCGAGCCCGTGACCTCTCGCATACCGGACGAGCGCTCTGCCGTTGAGCTACTCTGGCTATTGATGGCGATTCTGGTGCGGTACAGAGTACTGACTCCCCACGGTGCCACGTAGGCGGCGAAGAGTGAAACACGAAGGATACAACTTTTCCCCCAATCTGCCGTTGCGGTGCGCTCTCTGTTGGGGCATCGCGCGGCTATGGGCGGCGCGACTGTTGGGGGCGTGCGGCCTGTGCGGCACGATTGTATCCTTCATGACACAACCTCACTCTGAAGTGTCTACGTGGCACAACCACAACCAGCTGCCGGCGTCACACCTGCGCAGTGGAAGCGTGGTAAGAGCCCATAACCTCATGAGGAAACAGAAACTGTACCGCTAGACCAAAAGCCCGAAAAAGGTGAACCAGGCCGGGATCGAGCCCGTGACCTCTCGCATACCGGACGAGCGCTCTGCCGTTGAGCTACTCTGGCTATTGATGGCGATTCTGGTGCGGTACAGAGTACTGACTCCCCACGGTGCCACGTAGGCGGCGAAGAGTGAAACACGAAGGATACAACTTTTCCCCCAATCTGCCGTTGCGGTGCGCTCTCTGTTGGGGCATCGCGCGGCTATGGGCGGCGCGACTGTTGGGGGCGCGCGGCCTGTGCGGCACGATTGTATCCTTCATGAATAACAAAGAGTGAGAACTTCCCGTTATATGTTCGGGGTCTAGGGTTCCGGGACCGGTGACAGTCATACACCCTAACTATAGGAATTCACGGGGAACCCAATCTTGCCCCCCCCACTGTAAGGGGGCACAGTGGGTCTCCCACCGTCACTCCCCGCCCGAGATGTCACCCTGTCCGTTGTCACAAATATCAGTTGTCCGCAAGAAGCCATAAAAACCTCAACTGAGTATTTTATATCATCTTAGTATCCGAGAACACCCCGCCCCTGCGAAACTGTTCTGCTCCTTAGCACCCGACATATATATATATATATATATATAGGCAGGCACAGGCAGTGAAACTCTCGGAAGTCTAAGATAGATCATAAAACATAATTGAGGGTTTTGTGCTATCGGCGGAGACGCGGGACGGAGCGGAACGGCAAGTCACGGCAGTGACACATGCACTGCACCGCTCCGAGGGGGGAAAGCAGAAGACAGACCCCCACCTTATGGTGGGGGGTGAAATCAATCTCTCGTAATAATAATAATAATAATAATAATAAAACATTTACGCTAGTAAAGGGGACAAAGTCCTGAGAGTGCGGTATCCCCGCAAAGCAGGCTAGTGAAAACACCAGGGGCTACTCCCTCTGCTATAGCGCGCCCACAAAGGGGCTCAACCCACTTTTCAGCAGGGTCGTAGCGCATCTAGAGAAAAAGCTAAGTGCTAGGCAAAAAACTCTAGAAGATGGAGAAGCAGCCATGGCCGGGTGAGTGGAGGGGTGGCTGTCTCTCGTCATGAAACATCCGTGATGATGACACGTGACACATCGAAATCGCATGACCACGAGCTGTGGTATTCTTATTCTATTGGTTGCACCAACTAACTCAACTATAATGATATTGCGCCAACGGTCATATAGATATTATAAACCGAAAGAAATCCAAATCCGAAATCGGATTGGTTGCTTCATCCTTGATTTTATAAGGAGAACAGGACACGTTACCAACTTACCATACCATACAGTATACCATTCCCCCACACGTTCACGTGACACCCCTGTAGGAAGAGCTTACAGCCAATAGCCGTAACGGTGGGAGAATGGAAATTCAATTTCCAACGTCCAAATACGAACGGTCGAATGTGATGCAATTTTAAAATTCAAATTTCTTTCATGTGCAGCTGAGATTGAAATACGTCGAATCGTCGATTGAAGTTCGGGCAAGTTCGTGCGACACGACGCACAATAGAGAAAGTCATACAAGAGTACACCACAACGATACACGTAGGTGAGTTTCTGACCGGATTTCGGTGAGGCATCCGAGATTAAAGCGCTATAAACCATTCCCGCAACATATAAAACAAATTCAACAACTTCAAGTTTCAAACCACGACCCTCAGCTGTGGCTAACGGGTACAGGCAGGATAACATTTGTTTCCCCATCACAACCGACAACGCGTCACATCACTTTATCAACCGTCGCAAATATGTCTGCCGTTCTCCGCGAGCCTTTGCTGGAAGAAAATGAAGACCGCTTCACAATGTTCCCCATTGAACACCACGATATCTGGTCCATGTACAAGAAAGCCGAGGCCAGCTTTTGGACAGGTATGCACGTCATATTGATATGGTCTTAAGAATTGCTCACTAGGCCGTCACCTTGACTTTAAGTTCTTGAATCGCGCCACCTTCACAACAGCCGAAGAGGTGGATCTGACGACGGACATCAAGCAGTGGGAGAGCCTGAGCGAGGACGAGAAACACTTTATCAGCCACGTTCTCGCTTTTTTCGCGGCTTCTGATGGAATAGTTTTGGAAAATCTTGGAGTACGCTTCATGAAGGAGGTTCAAATCTCGGAGGTGTGTGTCAGCGTCTTCTTGAGTTGAAGTCGTGGCATTTTATCGTGACGAATTTATCAGTGCCATCACGTGAGGCACTCACGGGTAACTTGTCCCTTCAGGCTCGAGCATTCTACGGTTTCCAGATCGCCATCAAGAATATTCACTCAGGTCCGCTACTTTGTCAAGAGGAGCCCGCTGACCTGTAGGGAATCTCGTTCACAGTGCTGGCGCGGCGGTCCCAGCGCACTCTCAGCGTGTTTCTTTGGTATAGACTACCGAAGAACGCCATCTACCTTTTCTCAGATGATCATCTCTTACGGTCGCAATGCTACACTCACGTACACTTTATCGTGACACCCGACCGAGCTCAGCCACAGGAAAATGTATGCCGTCCGGTCTGTACAGCTGTTTCATACCTTTAATTACTTTTTGTTTGGGTCACCCCGCCTGAAGTGGCTTGTTGCCTTCTGCCAGTATAATTGTTTGGTCGCACTGAATGGCTGTATAAAGGGGTTTATGGCTTCTCCAGAGATGTACAGTCTCCTCATCGAGAGTTTTATCAAGGAGAAAGCTGAAAAAACGCACCTTTTCAAGGCAATCCAGACAATCCCCTGCGTTCAAAAGAAAGCCGCTTGGGCAATCAAGTGGATCGGCAGCGATGACTCCTTTGCTAGGCGTCTGCTTGGTTTCGCTTGCGTCGAGGGTATCTTCTTCTCAGGAAGGTATGTCACTCGGTTGTGGCTTTCAAGCTTTTCATTGAGTTTGTCCTGACAGCGTAGTGAGTGTTCTGACTGCGTTTATTCCCGCAGCTTTTGTGCCATATATTGGTTGAAGAAACGCGGCCTGATGCCCGGACTTACCTTTTCCAACGAGCTAATTTCCCGTGACGAAGGCTTGCACTGCGACTTCGCGTGCCTGCTATACTCGTAAGTCTACACGCGCTTTCAACGTGCTGGTTAGGCGCCTCAACTTTTGCATTACTTCAGCTCCAAGTTCGTTGTTTGCTCCTGGCCTGTGGCGTCCTCCAAACTACTAGAGCTGACACTATATGGTTCGACAAATCACTTTCCGTAAAAAGCTAAACAACAAACTCGAAAACGGTACCGTAGTCGAAATTATCCGCGAAGCAGTAGAAATCGAGAAGGAATTTGTACGTCCCTTTCCCACCATCCCTAAGAGTCTTTTCCCCATGTCAACACTTAGATGGTGATTCTGAGGAGGACGGTTTGGTGCACAGGTGTGTGACTCGCTTCCGTGCGATCTCGTCGGTATGAACAAAGGGCTGATGAAGACATACATTGAATTTGTAGCAGATCGGTTGTTGGTACGTGCCTTTTGGTTGTTCCCTCGCATCTTAACTTTTGAAATAACTCCCCACGGACATATGTGACAAGCCGGGACGGGTATCAGGTGTCTCTCGGTTGCCCCAAGACCTACAACGTCATCAACCCCTTTGACTGGATGGAGCTAATTTCTTTGCAGTACGTGACTCCCAATCGATTACCTCAGTGCTGGCTTTTGAAACTCAGTGACTGACGGATATTAACTATGTCTCTTTTCTCTGCAGAGGAAAGACAAATTTCTTCGAAAAGCGGGTTGGCGAATATCAAAAGTCAGGAGTCATGGCTGGCATTGAAGACAGCGGTGCAAATAGGGTTTTTTCTGTCGAGGAGGACTTCTGATCACGGCATCGAGACAAGTTTTGTCCTTTGAACCGATCCTTTGTAGGTAAATGTAGATAAAATTACACATGTAGATTATATGTGCTGAACATAGATATCAGCAAGGCCCTGAGGGACACAAAAAGTAGTTTGTGTAGCGCTGTGGGCCAGTAAATAGTTGTAACTTCTCTTTTTAATTGAGTGGTTTGATTGGGCTGTACGGTCCAGAAGTGGAAATTGTCTTTGAAAGATGCAGCTGAGTGCAAGTGATATGAAGCCTGGATTGTTTGACCCTGACTAAGCAGACACAGTGGAAACATGGCTGTCGGGTTCTCGAGGAGTCTTGCACACCTCTTGCAGACAGGCAACGTCTACCTCCGAGCTGCTTTCAGCTTCGGCATGGCTAGCATTACTTGTGTAAGTGTGAAGGGAACCTGCAGCGCTGTGGACCAAACGCCCGGATGGCTATTATGTATCACCCCTACACATGCCAAAAGGGAACCTCAAGATGCTTCAATAAATAGGAGGTGGCAAACATCGTCAACCAATTGGTATGCAATTATCATACCGTCCTGTTGTTTCCGTTGTCAAGTTAATATAAATAAAACACAAATTGTATCTGCTGAAGAAGTGGGAAACCCAAGAACGTGTCGTGGGAGTACAACTTGGAATCACTCGGAAGTTTACGATTTCTGAGTCGAATCTGAATTCCTTACCCAGACCGATTCCATATTGTAGTTGTGCCATCGATGTGGGTCGGCTTTACAGCCCATGAGCGACCGTATGTTAAAAAACGCGTCCAATGAACCATTTTGCAATTTGCGACCTATGGTCAAAAGTAGGTATAGGATCATCTCCCCTAGTCAGTCCGAGACCAACGTTGTCGATTATCCCAGATACCATGTAGGAACTCCGTAAATTTCACCGCACCTTGCCCGACCCCTCCTTTTAACCCCCCCTTCGGAGCCCGGGAATTCATCGGATGTGTAAGTGAAGATAATTAGTCTGATTCTACACGAAAACCGAATACGCTATTGTTTTTTCTATCACGCAATAATCGAGATCAAGCGCTGATGTTTAGTCTACGCATGGCAAGCCCCTTGAAAGGCACTCCAGACAGAGCGAACTCGCGCCCATCAGTGTCAGAGGGAAAAGCCCCACAGTATTTAGTTGACCAAAACGACTTCAATCCATTTGTACCTCACTAGTAGCGATAGCTTCTCAAAATCTCAAAAATTGTCAACTTCACTCCATTCTACACCTACACGCATTCCCTAGCTTAGCAAATCTGTTCTAAGATACGCGCACATGACGGTCACATCATAAAACAGCATCGCATGGCAATCCTTAAAAATATATCCTGAAACCTTTATTGGATTCTCATTCCAGAGACGCATTATGTCCATTCTGAAATGAAATACCGTGATGATGTCGTATTTCCAGTCACTCGCTTCGATTTAACATTCACGATGGCATCATTTCTTGGTTTTCGTCTGGCGATCCTCCGCACAGGTACGTTAATAGAAGTGCACGGCCTTTTGAACGCTCATGCAGAAAGGGTGTAGTTCCTTTGGTCTCTTCACACACACTTGACTAAAGAGAGGGGTGGATACAGAGGAGAGTAAGTGCGATCACTCAAGTCCACACCAGTGTTTGCACGTTTGCTTGTGAGGCTCTTCACCCATACAGACAAGCTCCCGCAAATTCTTGTATGTGCCTGTAATTTGATACCTTTGAACATGTAGTAATCCTTGAGCTCTCGAGGGAACGTAATGGCTTGAAACCCCGACTCGTAGTGTGTTGTGAGGACCGGCCTTTGTGCCACAGCACTGCATCTGTACAGGATGGCGTTGTGGCATAGGCATAGGCATCACAGTCCCCGGAATAGAATGTCCCAAAATTAACAGATTGAACTCCATTCTCCACAATTTAGCTATATCTAAAATCTAAGATTATTTCTTATTCTACAGACAAGTCTGGTGAGAAGCAGGTCCATTTGTTTATAATCGACAAAAAATGATTTTGCAGAATGCACCAATTCCTTTGCATAATGTTTGAATTTGGATGCGCCTAACACGCAAGATTTCAACTGTACCGAGTGGTCTTGCACTTCATGCACTGTCAGTATCTTATGGTACACGGCATGTACATTAACACACCAATGATTAACGTTAACAATCATTATGCCGTGCCGTTTATTGCCCAATTATCTTATAGACGATCATGTCTCCAAAGATTGATACCCACTGCTACCTTTGTTCCGTGGCCTTGCTTTGAAGAAAACTCTCCTTCTCTTGCTTTGCCTGTGCCTGCGTGTGAATAGCAGTCATTCAGTGGACTCTCAGTGGACTCTCAGTGGTGCGGACTCGCCAAGCGCGCCACCACGAAGTGCCAAACTCGAATTCCGAAAGTCAGAAGATGCAGAGTCGCAGTGGGACCCCACTTCTGAATCAGCCTGCATTTCCGTGCAACGTGTGGCCTACATCAAGGGCCATGCTGCACGTGTTTCCGATCGAAGTGGCCCTAATGGTCATTAGCGCCACGAACGAGAAAGGGATACCTTGGCTGCTGCCATCAGAGCGTCAATTTCCTTGAGCGCATCATTCTCATCCTGCAACACCGCAATTCCACCTGCTGTGTCAACACCGATGTTGCAGATACATCCTAGTGGAAGAAACTAAGGTGGGAAACCCGAGGCTCTGGCTGCCCTATGCTCATGCTACGCAGATGCCACGTGCCATGCAGTGCCCTCATGCCTCCTCCAATGTGGCAGGCGCGGGTATGCCGAGGATGAGAATACAGTGATGCAGCACCTTTTCCGCCCTGGCGTGCTCCACTTGCCCCCTGCTCGATACCCCTCCGTCCTCCACCCTACCCAAAGTCAGCTTGTGTGGGCGGCTGCAGGGTCATCCCCGCCACTCGCCTAGCTGGATCATACAGCAGGATCACCTGTAGTGGCATTGTTCCTTCTGCATCCAATCCGCATCTCCCTTGCCGGCCTCTTCACTTCCTTTCCCTCCCTGTGCAAACAAGGATCCTCCCCATCGCCCCATTGGCCCTCACCAGCCACCCGCGCATCCCTCGCGGAATGCACCCCCAAGCGTGCCTCCAGCTGGCAGCTCTATTAGGATGACTGCCAGCAGGCGAAATGCACCCCGAAGCGAGCCTCCGGCTGGCAGCTCTACTAATATTAGGATGACTGCCAGGAGGCGAAATGCACCCCGAAGCGAGCCTCCAGCTGGCAGCTCTACTAATATTAGGATGACTGCCAGGAGGCGAAATGCACCCCCAAGCGTGCCTCCAGCTGGCAGCTCTACTAATATTAGGATGACTGCCAGCAGGCGAAATGCACCCCCAAGCGTGCCTCCAGCTGGCAGCTCTACTAATATTAGGATGACTGCCAGGAGGCGAATTGCACCCCGAAGCGAGCCTCCAGCTGGCAGCTCTACTAATACTAGGATGACTGCCAGGAGGCGAAATGCACCCCGAAGCGTGCCTCCAGCTGGCAGCTCTACTAAAATTAGGATGACTGCCAGGAGGCGAAATGCACTCTGAAGCGTGCCTCCAGCTGGCAGCTCTACTAATATTAGGATGACTGCCAGGAGGCGAAATGCACAAGGCTTGCCAGCTGGAGGGACAAAGGGGGCGATGGGGGCATGCACTAAGACCACGCGGGTGGAGGCCTGCGCCTGCTGAAGGGTCTTCAGGCGACGCAGTCGACGCATTTCATGTACTCAGAACCCCGCCCCTCGAAGAGAGGGGCTTCAGCGCTTCCCTTGCAAAAAAGCTATTTGAGGGTCGCGCAGCACTCAACGGCCAGGTGGTCACCTTCGAGGGCGCCCCGCCACTCGGCTTGCTGGAGAGTGGCGCGGCCTGGCGGTGCGGCTTTGGGGGAAATTTCTCAGTCGCCACGCTGACTGGGCCCCCGCACTTGAGGGCCTGCAGCTTCGCCTGGCAGGCGCCCCACGCGAACTCCGGGCATCAGAGTTGACACTCGAGAGAGCAGCCAATGCAAGGGATCATATCACCGGGCCGCGAAAAGACACACATAAACTCTCGTGCTGACTGGATCGGAGCGGGGGAGCTGCTGGTGTGACCAGGCGCACGCGCGATGCTGACTGGATCGGAGCGGGGGAGCTGCTGGTGTGACCGGGCGCACGCGCGATGCTGACTGGATCGGAGCGGGGGAGCTGCTGGTGTGACCAGGCGCACGCGCGATGCTGACTGGATCGGAGCGGGGGAGCTGCTGGTGTGACCGGGCGCACGCGCGATGCTGACTGGATCGGAGCGGGGGAGCTGCTGGTGTGACCGGGTATTGGAATCTGCAAGTGCTGCTGATCAGTTTGGTGTAAAGCATGACTATCTAGACACTGTACAGTAGTCAGGATGCTCGAACCCTGAAGAAACCCTAAAGAAACCCTATGGAACCCTTAGATCTAGATCTGTAGATCTGCTGAACTAATCGTGGCCGTCAGATCACTGATGACCATCGGGAAGTGCGTAATGAGTTCATCTGTACTCTAGAGTGTCACTGCGGTCGTTATGAACACGACAGTGACACGTAGGAATGTGTTTGGTGAACTTTCACATAAGATCGCCCAATCAGTAATGATGGCGCGCAAATGTTCGTGGCGTTTCGAGTTGCGAACTGGTATATCTTTTGATAATGAAAGTTTATGATCGCTTTTGTGTAACCGAAACTCTCGAAATCCTACAGGTTTTGGGCCCACTTACTACACAGTAAGTGTTAACCTACGGTTGTATCACGCAATTTTTTTGCTGCGCGTTTTTCGGAAATGAGTATGAGACGAGACAAGGCCAAGCTTGCGGAGCGGACCCCACCAGGACTGGGTGTGGAATCTACTTACGGCGATATCTCGGAAGTGATGTCGGAAGGTGGAACTTCAGTTGGGGAGGACTCTGCGGCGTTGACAGCTCTTATCGATGAGCGACAACAACAGCTCTCTTTGCAGCAAGACGCGCGTATAAATGAGCTTATGAAGATGGTTCAGGTCCTGGCACAGACAGTGCCCCAGTTGGCTGCGAATCAAAATGTGGGGACAGGAGAAGCTGTTGCGTCTCCTGAGGCCGCGAAATCCGGTATGTCTAGTTCTGGTATGCACTCTCGCGTTGCGGGTGGTACTGCGGGCGTACCTTTGCCTCCTCTGGCGGAAATGTTGAAGAGTTTCAAGTCTGACCAACTTTATTCTGGTCAGGACGCAGAAAATGACAGCAAGTGGCTGGAATTCCGCGGTAAAATTGTGCCATGTTTGCGTCACCGGGCGCTGGCGTTGCTCTTATCTGACGCGCGCGACTTGGAGGACGTCAAGAAGGACGAGCACTTCTCTGTGGCAGCGAATCAGTTGTTTCACGACTTTCTGTCGGCCGTGACTTCCAAGACGGCAAATGCGGTTGTGCAGACGTACAGCGAGGAGGCGAATGGTATATTGGCCTGGCGGCAGTTAGTTAAAATGCGTCGGAGCACGGGCCCTGCGTACTTTGTGAGGCAGGTCCAGGCTCTGCTTGATGACACGAAGAAGTTTGCGTCGCTTGCTAACCCACTGCCGTTCTTTCTGAGTGCGCGGCAGCTTCTCGACAGGGTGAAGGAATATGCGTGCACGAGCGAATTCCTGCCGACCGGTGAGAAATTTCATGTTGCCAGCCTGGAGGCGGTCTTTGTGGCTATGGTGCTGAAATTCTTGAACCCGGCGTATGTAATGGTACGTTCTATGTACTCCAAGAACAAGATACCGTCGTTCCAGGAGCTGAGTGACGCGGTGTGTGACCACTTCGACAACGTTATAGCTACTTCAGCGGCAGCTACGGAGACGGGTGCTGGAATCGTGGAGGACAGGCGCAAGCAGGAGGAGCAGAAACGTACTGTGATGCTCAAGAAGGTTCCGTGCCCCATATGTCATATGACTGGGCACTCGTCCAAGGAATGCTTTGTGACTAACGAGGGCAAGCGGGAGGAGTACCTCAAGAAGAATCCCAAGAGGAGGGACGCGATAATGAAGAGGGTCCAGGACTACCAGAAACATGGGAAGCTACCCAATCGTGCGGCTGCTGTCACTGAAGCTCAGCAGGACCCTGGTGTGGATGCTTCTGGGGAGGCTCTGTATGCAATCTGTGAGCTGGACAGCGTGGTTACCTGTTTCTCTGAGGACATGCCCCAGTTTATCTCTGGGAGCCCTGTGAAAGACTGTGTTGGGTCTACATCGGGAGTCTCACTGCGCAACTACTATGCAGTTCTAGGTGGACTTACATCTTCTGGGGGTTCTTTCCCTGTTGAGGCTGAGGACCAATCTGTGAGTGGAGTCTGTCGATGGAGGTCTGATGCTTCTATGGGAGGGCACTCTAAATTGAGGAGACCTGGTAAGAAGTCACACCCCTATCAGCCCAATAAGCATAAGTTCTTATTGAACAAGCACAAGTATTTCCCTGTGGCTCCAGTGTACGACTCGTTTGTCTACATTGATACTATGTGCACAGCTCTGCCTGGGAGGAAGCTTGATCCTACCCAAGCCCTATGGGAGGCAGGAAGGGAGCAACATCTTGGACCTGGGTATCAGATATCCCCCAGGCAGCCGTGGTACACTTCGGATGTCCAGTATGTGCATAGTATGTTCATGAGTGGCTCTGTGGAAGTGTCGGACAGGGCATTGAAGGTGCTGGAAGATCCTCACTTTCCTGCTGATGGCAGAGCAGTGTGCCGAGTGAAGATGGAGTGTGCCAAGCGCCTTGTGGAGGAGCAGCATGGTCTACTGCAACGTCTGATTGAGAAGGAGCCGGTCATGGTACGAGGGTCCTTTGAGAGGCTGCAGTCATGGGTAACTTTACTCAGCATGGTTACTCGTGACACAGTGAAGGCGATTGAGGACTTCTGGGCCTTGCTGGGATATGGTTATGAGGATGAGTGGGACTTTGACTCCTCGTCTGATGGCAGTGACGATTCAGGTTACAGTGACTATGACTCTGAAGGCTCTTCTCATCGTGGTGATGACTCTTCGGATCCAGGAGATTATGCCTCTGGGGCTACACCAGATGCTTGTGTGGTGTATGGTGTTGAGCAGGTTGGCTTTCAGCATGCCTTCTCTTCTCACCCATTGCCTGAACATGTGCATGCACTGAGTGGCTCTGGTGTCAGTTCCACAACACCTGCGCGGATTGCTGCTGGCCATCATGCCCGGGCCTGTCGCACACTATCTAGGCTCGGCTGTGTACCTGGTCTCAGTGATTCCTCTGACTCGGATGATGAAGATTATGCTTCAGGCACTATGCCAACTCTGGAGGATGCCTCGGACTCGGATGAGGAGGATGATGAGTGCATGTATCAGCCCCTTGAAGGAGTGGGTGGTATCCCCTCTGATGACTGGGCATCTGGACTATTCTGTCCGCCTTGCGAGCAACACCTCTGTCACAGGGACACTGGCCCTGGGGCTGATTGGTATGATGATGCGCCTGATCTGGAGGATGGCAGTGGCTCTGATGATGACGAGGCATGTGACCTGCCAGGGGGGCATCCTATGTGCACCCCACTAGCCCTGTGTGTTGCATCTGCAAACAGCAAGACTGATGTGTTCACCAGCGACCTGCCATTGGCTGCAGGCGGTGGTCAAGTGGCTATGCTGGACAGTGGTGCCTCCAAGCACATATTCAACTCGGTGGCTAGTTTTGGGAGTGACTTTGATGCCACTGCGCGATCCACTTTCAGTGTAGTACAGGCAGGTACTATCTCGTCAGAGGGCAGTGGCACAGTGACATTTGCCAAGCTGGATGTGGTCACTGGGCGTGCTATTGGACTGCAATTCACTGGTGCACACTGTATCCCTGGACAGCCCTTCAACTTGGTGTCCGTGGTGGCGCTTGAGGATGCTGGTTTCAGTGTTGATTTTGGAGCCAGGCGGATATCCAGTGAGGGGGTGGCATTCTCCTTCTCCAGGGTGGGCAACCAATACGTCATATATGAGGATCGGGTGACTGGAGCTCTGGATACATATGTCGCCTGTGCTGCATATCACGATGACTCTGACCGGGACAAGTCTGACTGGAAGTTTGAGAAGGCTGGCAAGCACATCGAAGAGCATGGGCCGTTCACTCTGGAACTATTTGCCTCCAGTGACAACCACGTCTTGGGCAACTATTGCACCACTGACCGGCCTTGCTTCGACAGGGACTGGGCAGGTGAGGCATGCTATGGCAACCCGCCCTATGAGCATGATGTCATCCTGAAGTGCCTGCAGAAGGCACTCAGGGATTTTGACAGGGCACCTCACTCCACCAGATTCCTTTTGGTATTGCCCAGATGGGAGACTGCCAGCTGGTGGCAGCTCACATCTCAGTTCACCATTGTTCACGAGTATCCTGCTGGGGAAACGATATTCTCAGCTCCACTGGACTCGTGTTACAACGTAGAGAACCTGGAGATGTGTGGCGAAGACAGGGTATGGGTCAGAGAGACCAAGTGGCCGGTGGTGGTATTGTACAAAGATGGACATACGGCGATGAAGCTTGACGCCAAGATGCTGGCACACCTTCGCCTTGGACATATTGGTGATGTCACCATGCAGGACATGCTGGACGAGGGGGTCCCCATGGGCATCACGTCTGCGCAATATGCCAAGAGTCTGGTGCTGCGTTGTTCAGAGAGGTGTGTCTCTTGTAGGCTTACCAAAGCCATCAGACCTTCCATGAAGCCTACAGGCAGAGAGAGGGCTGAGGAGATTGGGTTATTGGTGTGGTCTGACACCTGTGGACCGTTCAGGCACAGTGCTGGTGGATACAGGTGGTTCGTTCTCTTTTTGGATGATTGCACATCCTGGTTATGTGTGTACTTCCTGAAGAAGAAGTCTGACTATCTGGGGGCGCTGGAGGAGTTCCTGGTCGAGGTCAGAAGGCACAGGAGCCGCATGAGGCTCGAGGAGAAGTACCACATGGTGCTACACACCGATGGGGACTCGACCATGATTGCTGGACAGACGCAGCAGTATTGTAAGGAGCAGGGCATTGAGCAGCGCCATGGCTCACCGTACCTCCACGAGAACCAGGCTCGGGTTGAGAGGTCACACAGAACAGTGCAGGCCATGGCTCGAGCACTACTGGTGACATCTGGTTTTGGTGTGGAGGTATGGCCACTGTCTGTTCGGCATACTGTGTACACCTTGAACAGGACGTTCCAGAAGCCTCTGCACAAGCAGTCCCCCTACTACAAGTTGTATGGGAAACATTATGACCTCTCACTTCTTCGAGTGTTCGGCTGTCTGGCATATGCCTTTGTGGACCCAGACAGCAGAGAGCACAAGCTCAGTGACAGGGCGAAGCAGCTCAGATACATTGGTCACTCTGAGGTATCATCAGCTTACTTACTGTATGACCCTGAGTCCGGCAAGATCGTCAAGTCTGGTATGGTCAGGTTCCATGAAGCCGTGGACAAGCTGGGCAAGGTGGTCACCACATGGGACCCTTCTGCAGTGGCCCCGCTGAGCACGAACTTCATGGTGACGATGCTGGATGAGGTATATCATGACACCCTTCCCAGTGGGCTGGAAGATGATATTCTTGATGTTGGGGCCTACTTGCCTGATGAGAGCGACGAGATTTTGGCAGTCCTGAAGGTGAAGGCTGGGGATGTGACATGCTGGGTGAGCCTCCGAGACTATCTGGATGGCCAGCCCAAGCATATGGCTGCTGTGCGCTCAGCTGTGCAGACTGGTGACCTCAATGTCGACTACCCCTTATTTACTGAGGTCATGGTAGATGCTGGAAAAGAGAAGCTGGAGGCTGGGATCATATGCGCACGAGCTGTGGGACCCAGCTCATTTCCATACTGTGTTGTGTTGCTCACGAACTTCACCCACATTGATCTGCCACTGGGTAAGGTGCATTTCCCTCCTGAGCACACATGCTTGGGAGCGGTTGTGAAGGTGGGTGCTGGAGACTCAGTGGATGTGCTACCACCTGGGGTCACTGAACCAAAGGGGGTCAAGCAAGCTATGGGGGCGCCAGATGCCAATGAGTGGATGGAAGCTATCCAGACGGAGCTGGAGGCCCTGATTACGGTCAAGCAGGCTCTCGAGATGATGGACAAGGAAGATGTACCCCCTGGAGTTCGCCTGTTGGACATGGCTTTGGTGTTGAAGGTCAAGCTGGACAAGCATAGGCAGTTGCAGAAGCGCAAAGCGAGGGTGTGTGTGAGGGGCAACAAGCAGGAGTATGGTGTCGACTATTTCGACACCTTTGCCCCGTGTACTCAGTTGTCTTCGGTGAGACTGGTTATCATTCTGGCGCTCAACCTTTCCCTGCAGGTGTATCACATGGATGTGGAGACAGCCTTCCTGAACTCGACCCTCGAGGAGGATCTGTATGTCCAGCTCCCTAGGGGGCTGGAGTATCAGGGGAGGACGTGTGCCAAGCTCCTCAAGGCGGTGTATGGCCTGAAGCAAGCGGGCAAAGAGTGGTTTGAGACCAGCGATGCTTTCATCATGGCCTACGACGAGAGGATGAGGCGCAGTGATGTTGAGCCCTGTCTGTATTTCATCAGGGACTCTGACATCACAGTCATTATTCTGGCATATGTTGATGACTACATTGTGGCCACTGACAGTCGCGCGTGGTATGACAGCTTCGTAGCAGCCTTCAACTCCAAGTATGCCTGCAAGGACTTGGGTGTTCTGGACCTTGTGATGGGCATTGGTGTGCGCTGGGGCCCTGGGGTGGCATATCTCTCCCAATCTGGGTACATCTCCCAGATGATTGACACCTATGGACTCAAGGACGCCAAGCCAGCTAGTCTGCCCATGTCCCCAGGGTGCTCTCTTACCCCATCTGATGGCAAGGATGCCACCATCCCATTCAGGGGGCTGCTTGGGCAGCTGCAGTGGATTGCAAGGTGCTCACGCCCTGACATCATGGCTGCTGTATCTGCTCTATCTCGGTTCTGTGCGTCCTATGGCCCAGAGCACTTTGTGGCACTGAAGCAGGTTGTCAGATACCTCAAGGGCACTGTGGGCTACGAGCTGGTGCTGCGAGCAACCTCTTCTGTGCCAAGGGGGCTGGGTCTGGCATGTGGAGCACTACCGATGTGCATATACACTGATGCTGACTATGCTGGCTGCAAGACAACGAGAAAGTCTACATCTGGCATTGCTGTCTACCTCTGTGGGAGCTTGCTCATCTTCTCCTCGATCATGCAGAGATGTGTGTCGCTGTCAACTACCGAGGCTGAGATCATCGCCATGTCTGAAGGGGCTCGGGAGATCAAGTACATCATGAATGTGCTGAACGACTTGGTGGACATCCGCAACCCGGTGCCTATGTACTGTGACAATCAAGGGGCCATTCATTTGGCCTCCGATTATGTCAACAACAACAGATCCAAGCACATTGAGGTCAGGAACATGTACATCCGAGAATTGGTGAAGTCCGACACAGCGGAAGCCTTGTATGTCTGCTCAGCGGACAACACAGCGGACATCTTCACCAAACCTCTTCCTCTACCAGCATTCCTTAAGCACAGGGAAAGCCTGGGCATTATGAAGTTGCAGGACACCACCTCTGAAGACTGAAGACTGAAGGGGGCACCATCCCATACTCTGGAGCTGGAGGGGCACCATCCCAAGAACTGGATATTGCTGACTGAAGGGGCACCATTCCCAAGAACTGGCAGTAGGACAACTAGACAGTCACCCTTTAGAAGGGGTATTGGAATCTGCAAGTGCTGCTGATCAGTTTGGTGTAAAGCATGACTATCTAGACACTGTACAGTAGTCAGGATGCTCGAACCCTGAAGAAACCCTAAAGAAACCCTATGGGACCCTTAGATCTAGATCTGTAGATCTGCTGAACTAATCGTGGCCGTCAGATCACTGATGACCATCGGGAAGTGCGTAATGAGTTCATCTGTACTCTAGAGTGTCACTGCGGTCGTTATGAACACGACAGTGACACGTAGGAATGTGTTTGGTGAACTTTCACATAAGATCGCCCAATCAGTAATGATGGCGCGCAAATGTTCGTGGCGTTTCGAGTTGCGAACTGGTATATCTTTTGATAATGAAAGTTTATGATCGCTTTTGTGTAACCGAAACTCTCGAAATCCTACACCGGGCGCACGCGCGATGCTGACTGGATCGGAGCGGGGGAGCTGCTGGTGTGACCGGGCGCACGCGCGATGCTGACTGGCTTGGGACCTGTGGCTGCTACAGCACAGAGTGGGGCCGCTGAAAGCTCGCGCGCATGGTGTCTGGGCGAGGGTGCTGTAAAGGAGTGGAGATGAAGAGTCGCAGCCACCTGGCGCGCCTCGTCCGCCTCACGCTCCGCCCGTCGGCGCTGTTGCAAGTCCAGCTCGATGCGGTCCGCTCGCTCGTGGATCTGCTTCAGCTGCGCCGTGGTCTCACCGCTATCCATGCGGCCTGCCGCGCCCGCACTCCCACTCAAAGACGCAACCGCCCCATCCTGACCCGACCCCACTCAGCCCCTCGAGCCAAGGGGGGTGGCGCCGGACATGGCCCGGGCTGCACTCGAGAGCTACGGGGCTCCAGGCGGCCTTCTCGATGGGAGTGTCAAAGCAAGAACGCACCAACCAGAACCTCCAAATCTTTCATTTGCTCGGTTGTGCTCCTCGTGAGTGTGGAGGAGGCTGCTGCGCCACCGCCTTGCAGTTTCTGGAAGTCACGCGCAATGCGCTGTTCCCAAAACGGTTTTTTGTCATCCTCGTAGCCCTAGGCCTGACACTGCTCCCGGGCGGCAGAAGGCGGGCGGCACGCGGCACGCGGCAGAAGGCGGGTCGCAGGCGGCGGGTGGCAGGACGCAGGGGGGCAGGCGGCAGGGGGCTCGGTGGAGAACTGTTGCGCCCACAGGTAAGAAGTGTGATGGTGTAGAATAAGGGGCAGCCACGCCACCATCTCGCAGGCAGGAGTGAAGTACCATGCAGCATGCGTGCAGCGGAGAGGCGAGAGAGAGCGGCGGAGTTCACCCAAGGGTGGTGGACCAGCAGCACTTCCCCTCGGACTCGGCAAGTGGAGAAAGGCCCTCGGCCTGCAAGGGCTCACCTCATACTCCGTTGTCGGCTGACGCTGAGCTGGGTTCCTGAGATTGGCGGCCGCACTGGACGCGTGGGCCGCAAGCTGAGCTGCCGCTTGCGCCTCCGCTGACGATTCCCACTCCCAGCTCGAACGCGTCACTCCCCTGCTGTTTAAATCCGCAGATCCGCGCCCACCCGCGAGGCCCGGAAGGTGCACAGAGGCACAGAGCTCCCTTCGATACACTTCCAGGGCCCGCAGCATCGCATCTGCACTTTGATCTGAGACCCTGAGTTTCTTTCGCAGGGTGTGCGTCGGAGAGGCGGCTGAAGCGCTTGCTGCGCTCGAGCCTAAGGGAGCCCTCCCAAGAGGTGCTAAATTCTGAACAAGCATTTCTACTCCACGAGCCCCTCACAATGGTGGACTCGACCAAATACTACTCCATCGACTTGAATTGCTGAAGACACCACTGCCGCGGAAGCCATAGCTTGGAGGTACGATGCCGAGGAACGTTGCGGAGGACTCATTCCAAGGATTGACAACAAACGATCAATGAAGCAAATCTGAGTGGTGCTGCCCATGAACAGTAGCTCCAAAACAGCATGCCGGAGAACTGTGTAATGGATGTCCGAGCAGTGACACCCCTGGAGGGGGGGGGACACTAGATCTGAGGGATGATGCCAAGGCAGGGTGACCGTCGGGGAAGCGCCTTCCCACAGCCTGCATCGTGCGGCGGAGCATACCTGGATTGCGCGCATACGCCACGGCCTGGGCTGCAGCCTGCACTCCCGCCGCCTCCGAAGCCTCTCAGCACACAGAGCGCGCCCCTCCCTGGCACCACCGTGAGCTCAGGCTGAACGGCTGCAAAGTGCCACGCTCAGTAGGCTGCTCTCCCTCTGGACTGCTTGCTTACGAAGCGCGTCAATATGAAGAACTAGCCGACGCGCATCAGGTTGCGCATCTCACCGGTGAGCCCCATCAGGTTGCGCATCTCACCGGTGAGCCCCATCAGGTTGCGCATCTCACCGGTGAGCCCCATCAGGTTGCGCATCTCACCGGTGAGCCCCATCAGGTTGCGCATCTCACCGGTGAGCCCCATCCCACCCGGAATTAGGAAGCTAGTCTGCAGCACAACAAGGAGGACCATATACGCTCGTATCCACAGGGGCAAAAGGGGTCGGAGAGGAGAGCACGCAGCGCTCGCCTTCCGGTCGAAGGCCCGGAGAGAAGTGGCAGCACAGGCCGCGGCGCAGCAAGGATAGCATGACGAGGCTGTACCTGTGCGGCGGCAGCGTTTGCCTGGGCGGCGTTTGCCGCATACAGTGCGGCGATGGCACGTGCATCCTGACTGCTGAACACCCCCTCCCTTACATTGAAATACCGAGGACCTGGCAATAAGTAGGTACTGCAGCAGCGGAGCCAATGGGTTCTATTTGGTGGATACTGCAGCAGCGGAGCCAATGGGTTCTATTAGGTGGATACTGCAAGGTTTATTTCAATGGGTTCTATTATGGATACTGCAGCAGCGGAGCCAATGGGTCTTATTAGGTGGATACCAGCAGCGGAGCCAATGGGTTCTATTAGGTGGATATTGCAGCAAAGGAGCCAATGGGTTCTATTAGGTGGATATTGCAGCAGCGGAGCCAATGGGTTCTATTAGGTGGATGATTACAAGAGCGTGGAGCCAATGGGTTCTATCAGGGTGGATGTATTTGCAGCAGCGGAGCCAATGGGTTCTATTTGCGGATACTGCAGCAGCTGAGCTAAATGGCCTTGCTAGTGTAGCTACTGCAGCAGCGGAGCCATGGTTCATTAGGGTGATGGTTGCAGCAGTGGAGCCAATGGGTTCTATTAGGTGGATACCGCAAGAGCGGAGCCAATGGGTTCTATTAGGTGGATATTGCAGCAGCGGAGCCAATGGGTTCTATTTGGTGGATACTGCAGCAGCGGAGCCAATGGGTTCTATTAGGTGGATACTGCAGCAGCGGAGCCAATGGGTTCTCAGCCATAGGTGGGATACTGCAGCAGCGGAGCCAATGGGTTCTATTTGGTGGATACCAAGTAGCAGCTGGAGCCAATGGGTTCTATTAGGTGGATATTGCAAGTGTTTGAGCCAATGGGTTCTATTTGGTGGATACTGCAGCAGCGGAGCCACAATGGGTTCTTATTAGGTGGATACTGCAGCAGCGGGAGCCAATGGGTTCTATTAGGTGGATACTGCAGCAGCGAGCCAATGGGTTCTATTAGGTAGGATACCGTGCAGCGGAGCCAATGGGTTCTATCAGGTGGATACTGCAGCAGCGGAGCCAATGGGTTCTATTAGGTGGATACTGCAGCAGCGGAGTCGAGTGATTGTGTTAGGTAGAAACTGCAGCAGCACAACTGACGGGGTGCGTTAGGTAGAAATTGCAGCAGCGAAGCCGAGAGGTTGCGGTAGGTGGATACCGCAGCAGCGGAGCCGAGGGATTGCGTTAGGTAGATACTGCAGCAGCAGAGCCGAGTGATTGTGTTAGGTAGAAACTGCAGCTGCAGAGCCGAAAGGATTTGTTAGGTGGATACCACAGCTGCAGAGCCGAGAGATAATGGTAGGCAGATACTGCAGCTGCGGAGCCTAGAGATTATGTTAGCTAGATACCACAGCTGCACAGCCGAGAGACTATAGTAGGTAAATACCGCAGCATGGAGCCGGGTGAGGTTGTGTTAGGTTGATAACACAGCTGCACAAAGCCGAGAGATTATAGTATGTAGATACCGCAGCAGCAGAACCGAGAGGATTTGTTAGCTAGATACCACAGCTGCATAGCCGAGAGATTATAGTAGGTAGATACCGCAGCAGCGGAGCCGAGAGGTTGTGTTAGCTAGATACCACAGCTGCACAGCCGAGAATTTATAGGAGATACCGCAACAACGGAGTCGAGAGGTTGTGTTAGCTAGATACCACAGCTGCACAGCCGAAAGATTATAGTAGGTAAATACTGCAGCTGCGGAGCCGAGAGGTTGTGTTAGCTCGATACCACAGCTGCACAGACGAGAGATAATGGTAGGTAGATACTGCAGCTGAGGAGCCGAGAGGTTGTGTTAGGTAGATACCACAGCTGCACAGCCGAGAGATTATAGCAGGTAGATACCGCAGCAGCGGAGCCGAGAGGTTGTGTTAGGTAGAAACTGCAGCAGCGCAGCCGAGGGGTTGTGTTAGCTAGATACCACAGCTGCAGAGCCGAGAGGTTGTGTTAGGTAGAAACTGCAGCAGCGGAGCCGGGATGTTGAGTGAGGCAGATACTCGATGTCAATGATGGTTTACCTCTTGAGTACGTTGTGCCCCTGGCCCCTGACAGGGGGGAGGTCCCTGGGCCTGAAGGGAGGGTTACCTCTGGAGTATGTTGTGCCCCGGCCCCCTGACAGGGGGGAGGTCCCTGGGTCTGAAGGGAGGGTTACCTGGGAGCATGTTAGCCCGCCCCCTTTGGACAGGGAGGTCCCTGGGCCTGAAGGGGAGGCTACTCTCTGGAGAAGTGTTAGCCCTCGCCCCCGACAGGGGAGGTCCCTGGGCTCAAGGAGGGTTACCTCTGAGTATATTAGGCCCTCGTCCCCTGACAGGGAGGTCCCTGGGCCTGAAGGGGAGGGTTACTCCTCTGGAGTATGTTGTGCCCCGGTCCCCTGACAGGGGGAGGTCCCTGGGCCTGAAGGGAGGCTTGGGCCCCTGGGAGGGGGCGGCTGTGCCCCGGCCCCCTGACAGGGGAGGTCCCCTGGGCCTGAAGGGAGAGGTTTACCTGGAGTATGTTAGCCCCGGCCCCTGACAGGGGGGAGGTCCCTGGGCCTGAAGGGAGGGTTACCTCTGGAGTATGTTGTGCCCCGGCCCCCTGACAGGGGGGAGGTCCCTGGGCCCTGCAGCTGTGGCTGGCGGCTGCAGCATGTGGGTTGGAGCTCCCGTGCCCTGCGCTGGAGCGGTTTGAGGAGGCTGCCGTTGAGCTGTACCCACTGTTGTAGGGCCACTGGTGGGGACTCCCGCGGGCTCGCCCGGTCCGGCCGCAGGAGGAGGATGCTCCAATTCAGCTGGACTCGGCTGCCTGTTGTGGTTGCTCTCCCGTGATAGGTCCGACATATCCTGCGTAGGCGCACACCTCCGGAGCTTGCTCACTGCCGAGCTCAGTGTTTTTTTTTTTGTGTGTGCACGGCGCCAACGCCACAAACCGGCTTTCCTGGGGACAGCAAGACGCACTATGCCGGCGCCGGGGTCTCGGCCACCTCCGGCTCGCAGTACAGAGCACTATGCCGGCGCCGGGGTCTCTGCCACCTCCGGCTCGCAGTACAGAGCACTATGCCGGCGCCGGGGTTGCTGCCACCTCCGGCTCGCAGTACAGAGCACTATGCCGGCGCCGGGGTCGCTGCCACCTCCGGCTCGCAGTACAGAGCACTATGCCGGCGCCGGGGTCGCTGCCACCTCCGGCTCGCAGTACAGAGCACTATGCCGGCGCCGGGGTCTCTGCCACCTCCGGCTCGCAGTGCAGAGCACTATGCGGGCGCCGGGGTCTCGGCCACCTCCGGCTCGCAGTACAGAACCTTGGAAACAGAGTGCCGCACTGTGGGCTTGCGAGGGCCACGGGTGAGCCGACGGGGTGAACGTCAACGTTTGGCCCCAGCTCGAACGCTGGATTTTAGGCGTCTGCGGCCAGGAGGGCAGCCCGTGCCTGCAGGATGTCTCCTGGAGTTTTCCCCTCGTCGTTCTGGATGTCTTTGGTGACGCGCGGGTCTGAGAGCAGGCAGTCGAGCACCCTCTTCTGCGCCTTCACGACCGCGACGTGCAGCGCAGTGTTACCGCCTTTGGAGGTGCGAAGGTTCGGATCGCAGCGTGAGCACGCCAGGAGCGATGCAACCACGTCCTCCTTCCCGCGCTGCACCGCCACGAGCAGCGCGGTGAAACCCAGCTTGCTCTGCGGAGGCCACCCTCTTTCTCCTCAGTCGTCGTCTCCCCGTGGCTTACCGCAGGTGACAATGTGGCAGGCTCCCAGGCAGTGGTCCGTTGAGGCGCAATTGAGGCGCGCTCATCTGCGCTGACATCTTCACGGGAACTAGTTCTCTGCAGGTAGGGAGAGGGGGAGCTGAGCCTAGCGCAAACTCCCAAACCCTAGCCCCACAGTTCGTAGGAGATGTCGTAACCGCTGCTAAATAGGTGCGTGCCCGAAGACTTCGGCCTGGCGGAGTATATAGATGGGCGTCACCTCATAGTTGGGATCAGTACGTGGATCCGCCAGCAGCAACTCGATAACTTCCCTGCAGGAGCAAAGTGTGCGCGCCCTCAGCAGGTGAGCAGTGGGCGCCGCCTGCGTCGTACGCGTATGGCGATGCGCGCTTGTGTTTTCGAGTCTGCGGGAAACCCATGGGATTCCAACGACCTCCGGCAGACAGGGAGCGTGAGCGAACTCCACGCGAGGCTGAAGTCGGCAAGCGCTCACCGGACTGAGGAAGTTGCCGAGTGGAGAGGTTGTGGACATTAGGTGGACAAGTATTGGCTTTACTCGAGATAGCACACCTCAGACTATTCCCCCCGAAGCCTAGGATTGGCCTGTCTAAGGAAGTGCGCGGAACGAGTCCCACATCGAGTAGGTAAGTAAGAGGGAGAGCAGTGCCGCGCCGCTTACTCTTCTGGCTGATAGCCCAAACCCTTTTGCAGGGAAGAGGGAATACAGACAAACAGTTCGAGAGCACGAACCTGTGCCCGTTTCCTGCTGCCAGAATTATTGCAGTGGTGTTGTGGATGTTTTCTAGGTTGGGATTGAGTTTCTTCACTGTAAGGATGGCACGCACGGCTTCCGTCACGCCCTTCGCCGCGGCCACGTGCAGCGCAGTATTGCCAGAGCTCTTGTCGAGAGCGTTGATGTCCACGTTCTTCAATAACTTATGGATTTCAGGTATATTTTTCTGAATAGAATCCTCACATAGCCTTGGTGTTAGAGGCTGAGAGTCGGCAACGCTATATCGAGTCCCCACTCGTGACAGTGCCTAAGTCTGACCCGAATCCATAATTGCATACTTTGGAGTCCACGTCCAGTCGCGCGAGGAGCCGTAATGAACTGGAAACCTCCGCATCACAGGCACTTTGGCAAGCGGATACGAGGTCAAGAGGGCATATCCAAACAGTTTTCCGGATTTCCAGCATCATGGACGTACCGTTAAGATTGCCTTTTCGAGTTTGTTGCCCGAGCTTGCTTCTGCAGCTGAGGATTTAGGTGCTGAACTCGATCCGTTGCCCATCTGATAAATACAAGATTCAACAACAATAGACACTCACATATGTTCCTGCCATGCTTCGTTCACTTTTCAAGGCCATCCGATCACGTGATATCCAAGTTGGGCAAAATACCGGTTCCTCGTCTAAATTGCGAGGTACCAGTACACTAAAACTAGCTGTTCGCGACCACAGTCACAATCTCGTAAAATATGCCTTACACGCAATACAAAAACGTCTGAAATACAACTCACCCAAAAAAAGGTGGGATGGGATGGAAGGCAGGACTCTTTTCCTTGGTTTTCATCCGCTGTTCAACAGGTGAACAGATCGACTGTTCCCACGCCAGGGTCTTTGTTCAGACGAGACACGAGAAGAGACAGCGCGAGCGCGCCGATGATGAACGCTCTTCCGTTCGGTCTCTGACGTGAGCGGTAGAGCTGCACAACTTAAACTGGTCCGTCTATTTTTAACAGTGGCAATTTTCCGAATCCGACAGTCCATGTACGATTCCAGAGATCAAAATACGATGCATTCCTTTGTCGCTCCCCAGGAATCTCTTCGGACCTTCCGATGTTCCCGATCTAAAAACATTGGACGGCTCAACTTTAGTTGGGCACCCCTAGTGAGCGGTATGCGTATCGGTAGCGGTCTCATCAGGCTACCGGATAGGGGGATACCGCTAGCGGTGACATCTATCACCAGAGGGAGGGAGGCGTCTCGATGACGCGCAGTGGGGATCGCGGCAATGGAGCTGCCACGCGCTGAACTCAACGCGCGTCAACCCAGCGTAGGAGGGAGAGAACACTTGCCTTCGCTTGCACCATCGCAGACGAGAAAAGGGCTCTGGCTTGCTGATTCCCCTTGATAGTTTGCATAATTTGCTCTATTTAAACGCTTTTGGCATTGGAATGGTTAGTCCTTAATTAAATTACTGATAAGGAATTGCTGGAAACTCAGCAGCGCACGAGAGGGAACGCTGCCGACGGTGAAACAACGAACCAAGATAAACTCAGATAATACAAATATATATTGAGTTTGTCGCACAAGCTGATCACCGAAGATGACACACTGAATATGACACCTGGCTGTACGAACTAGTCAGGGTGTCATTTCCAGCACACCACCTCATATGAGGTGGACAGCTTGTGACAACACACCACCCTAGCTACTAGGCTTACAGTGTAAGATGCAAAATAGTCAAGCCTAGAAGCTAGAAAAGTCACAAGTGGCCGATGAGAGCTTAAGCAAAAAAAATAATAGATGCTAAAGCTAGAGATCTCGCTAAAATAAAATCTGATCGGCTGGTAACATCTTGCAAGCTAGTGGTGGGTGAATCCCAAGATCTCGCCTGTCGGCATGCTAAGGACGAATCATGAAGCAAACTTTGCCTGTCGGTTTAGCCGTCTTTCCGCGAATTGACAGGTCTCCTGCCGTAATGTGTCCGTCTTAATTAGTAAAGCTGCCCGCTAGTGGTGAAAGTTCCAACAAAATTCTCAAATCCAAAGCTCCAGCGAGCAAGTGGTGGAGAAACTGGAAGGAAACACCGCCTGTCTGTTTAAGATCAATAACAACCATCAGAGTAATCATTGGAAGCTGGAGTTCTCAAAATATTCATACTCATTGTGAGATATAATATAACGTATTATATCGGAGTGGTCACTGAATAGTTTTCATACAAGTGTAAACTGATTATAAGAGTTAAACGAATATAAGATGTCTGTGATCTAGGGATCTGTCACCTAGTACTGTACGAGTACTGGTACAGCTAACGGGAGTCAGAATAAGTTATGACCTACGGGTCACTGAATCCAGCACACCGCCCTGTGACTGTACATAGTGCTGTTACAGGTGGCAGAGAGCGGAGCACAGACAAAGCAAATTGTTCCGAAACAACAAACAGCTAGGAGCTGGAAACTGCTAGAGGGAGGCCTGTGCTTTAGCCAGGGCGGTCCCTTTCTAAAACTGCTGCTAGGAAATTGCTCACAAGCTAAGTTCCTACAGCTGAATCTCAAGGCTACTCAGCCACTTTCGAAGTGGTCCACAAAGCTGCAGAGTTCACCAGAGTTGAAGAAGGTGTCAGTGTCAAAGATGTTCAACCAGAACCAGAGTCCAGAAGTCATAATCCAGAACCAGAGTCCAGAGACCAGAGTCCAGAACCAGAAGCCAGAGTCATAATCCAGAAGCCAAGACCAGAAGCCAGAGGCAGGAAAAGATTCGTAGAGCAAAATTAGGAATTCCGAAAATTGAAAATCAGAATTCAAACCTGCCGAAACCACAGAAGGAAAAGGAATGCCGAAAGCAAAATAGTACGGCAAGGCAGACAGACTGTTGGCAGTCACCCCAGTGGGATGTACTGCTGCGGTGAATTCAGGGGCTCGATCGAGCACCACCGAACCCTGAACCGCTGACACACATGCAAGACACATGAGTGCGGGCAGGGCTAGAGATGCAAAAGAGAATACTCTCGGCAATGTTGCCACACCGACACGTGATCGTGTAGCCGGTGGGGCCGAGGGAATCTCGTCTCCGGAAAAGGAATAACCGTCGGAGTCGTCGTCATCGTCGATCACGGAAAGCTCTCCCGGGTGACCCGACTCGTGAACCGAGTCAATCGAGCACAATTTAAGAGAGGTGTCAGGGCATGTCGGCATTACACGGTCCATAAAAGATACATGTAGTGGCTCCTCGAAAGGAGACCGAAAGAAGCGGGGTCCGATGCCGAAATAGGGTAAAGCCCCGTGTCGATCTCGTGATTGGCAGGTGGTGGCGCATCGCACACCACCTGCGGCACAGACAAAGTGCCGATGTGCAGCGGTGGTTGCTTACCAGCTGCGGTAGCACCACCGACCTGTGCAGCCGTAGCCGCAGACCGCAGGGACTCGAGGACGCCCCGTGCACCTGATAGCACACTCTCCATGCCGGCGTCCGAAGCACCATGACCCAAGCCCGCATAGTGGGCACGTAATCCCACGTCGTGCCGCACCGGGTAGGTGAAGGGCTCAGGGTCGGTACGCACCAGTGGCTGGTCGTGCTCGTGGCACAGGTCAGCGAATTCTTCGTCGTCCTCGTTGTCGAAGGCCGTCTGGAAGGCCGAAACCACCTCGTCCAAGTCCATGGCGGCATCCCGCAGGTCAACATCGCACGAACCACACACCGCTGGGCAACGCGCCGTGTCATGAAAGTGTCCAGGGCAGAGGGGGCACTCATGAACGAAGGCCGACGACGCAGAATGGAAAGAAATGCTCCTGGCACCTTGCGTCCGATGCGATTGCGACCAATTCCCGCCTTTAGGGAGTGGGGAGGCCGCGAAGCGATGCTTAAATCCCACGTGACGGTTACGGCCGTGAAACTTACCGTCGGCCCGACGGTTCCGCTCGTCGCGCCATTTGGACGGTGGGAATTTCACACCACCGCCCCCATGTTTACGGGGAAAATCATCCCGTGGCGGCGGTGCGTCCCGAACATCACGCTCGTCATGTCGTAGGGAGGCAAGAAGGTGAGTGGCCTCACCAATCACACGAGCGAACTCCTCAAGGAAGTTCGTGATGTCATGCTCGCTACCCGTGTAGGCCATCCCGAGAGGCACGTGCGTCGGGACAGGTGCGACCGTCTTGGGGCGGGTGGGAGGGCCATTAGGGTTCGCACACCACCAAACCTCTAGAACGTGAGTGTACACCTCCTCGATGCTCACCTTCGCCAATTCAGTGTCAAGGCGAAGCGGGGTGATCACCTCCTTGTAAAATTCGACGTCCAGCGCCGCTAGCAGCTGTCGCTTGGCAGCCTCGTCGTCCAGCGCACCGGCTCCGCTAGCCGCAATTGCCTTTAGGCACTCATCAAACTGGGCAACCAAGGGCTCAGGGTCATCAGACGACCCAAAAGATATGCCTAAGAGCTCCTCGTGATGGCGGAGCGGCCGATGCCCAGGCGGCAGCAGCCGCTTGGTGATTTCCAGAAGGGCACGCTTACCGTCGCGCGGAGAGATCCGAGCGGAAGCGTCAACCCACCTTCGAGCTGGAGAGTGTGGTGTCGTCAAAGAGACCAACGCTCGAAGTAGAATGTCGTTGAAGATCGGGTGAACCTCTTTGGTGACGTCCACGAGGTCAAAAATGTCCTCGCTGGCGATGTCCTTGTTGACAAAGGATGCCTCCAAGGCAGTCACCAAAGAATCCCAAAGTAGTTGTCGATGAGGTTCACTTCCGGAAAATGAGGACGCCTTCGTCCCTAAGGTGTCCTTCGCAACACGTTTCACAACGTCAATGTCCCAAGACGATTGCAAAACGGCATTGCCGCGTGTTTTATCAGCAGCAGCGAGTGCGACGTGCGCTGACTGCGGGGTGCTCTTGTAGCGAGCACCCACGTTCCTAGCAAAAATTGAATCTAGGCGCATCCTAGCGCCCATGGCCGGTGTTCCAACCGAGGATGAAGTCATCAGATTAAATTCCTATAGGAGGGGGGTTGGGGAAAAGGCGAGTGTCAAATTGTAGAGTGGCGGGCGACCGTAATGCAGTTGCGGAGTGAGGAGAAGAAGGGGTCGAACGAAATCAACGAAGTCGAATACGCGGCGGCCAAGGAGTTGTTGACAGGGGTGATCAAGCCCAGTCTAAAACAAAATCCAACGCGGACACCCGAAGAAGTTGCCGAAAATCCCAACTCGCAATCTCACCGCAACATAGCGCAAACCGCGCGCCCTAAAGTGGCCAATTCAACACCTCGCGAGGCCCCAACGCCCCGCCAAGCGGAAAAGCTTAGCCAATCATGGCAAAGTCAGCAGTGATAAAAGCGGGGTAATACCCCATAACCTGTGAGATATAATATAACGTATTATATCGGAGTGGTCACTGAATAGTTTTCATACAAGTGTAAACTGATTATAAGAGTTAAACGAATATAAGGTGTCTGTGATCTAGGGATCTGTCACCTAGTACTGTACGAGTACTGGTACAGCTAACGGGAGTCAGAATAAGTTATGACCTACGGGAGTACGGGTCACTGAATCCAGCACTCATCGTAAAATCCAGCACCACCAGTGTCGGAAAATGCATGGGCTTCGGCCTCCCAGGCAACCCACTCTTTAGCAGTGTACTACAACCGGGGTAAGAATTTGAAAATCAAAATTTCAGTTTCGAGATGGCCATTTTCGCATCATGTCGACCGCGAAACCTATTTGCGAGACTCGGATTGTGGACGATAGCTATTTAGCTGTCACGCGTGTCATTTTTCCGCGCCAGCGCGCACGCGTGTCATTTTTCCGCGCCAGCACGCTGGCCGCGCGGGGGAATTATTTTTGACGCCGCGCCAGCGCTTGGCGCGAGGTGATCATGGTTAACGCCACGCCAGCGCCATGGCGCGCTAGCGCCACCTCCCGTCAAGTGGCGCCGTGCCGCGCCAAATCCGAAAATCCCAAACGGCACCCTTGTACTGTAGTCAGCTGTCCTGTGTAAACGATAAAGGATAACATTTCCATTTACATTAGCTCTCTGCTCTGTAGTCTGTGGAAACATAAACTGTCCAGTGTGTCAGTAATTTATTCCTCACATCAGACTGACGTGAGAGTTTCTTGCGTGAACCGTCTTGTTTTTTGCGTCAAGGAGTTCCATCGTGCGGCTTTCCGAAGTAAGTCACCCCTACTAGAGCAAAATTCCGAGAAACTCACCACTGGTTGAAAATTCATTTGTGCTTTTAACATCTACAGGCTCCCATATCATTAGACATGAGTAAGTATGAAGTTACCGTTTCCGATCCGGAAAAGATGGATGGGGCTGTCAAGTTCCTTGTCACCGTCCAAACTGATATTCCAGAATACGCGTCTAATCCAAACTTGAAAGTTCGGCGAAGATTTAACGATTTCATTGCTCTCCACGAAACTTTGAGCAGAGAGGTCGCTTTACCTCAGCCTCCGGCAAAGACTCTCTTTGTTACAGACAAGGTCAATCAGGAGCGAACAGAGGCGTTTGGAAATATCATGAGCACTATTGCCAAGAATCCGGAGTTAAGAACTTCTACGGTTGTAGCTGATTTCTTGGGAATTCAGGTAAAATCGTTTCTGGTGCTGACGAATATTTGGCCGCAACGTTCCCTCTTGGATTCAAATGACTGACGAGCTCTGATGCTTTTCCTGAATAGTTTGACGCACCGAAAGCTATCGCGACCCCAAGGTACGAAAGTTGGAAATCGTACACGAAGCTAGTAACTCACGTTCGGTTTTATCTACAATAGTCTAACGTTAGTCGTTTACTTCCTGCAGCATGCAAGCGCCAGAACCTGCAAAGGAAGCGGAAGTCGAGAAACCTGAGGCCCCACCTCCTGCTGCGTCCTGGTAACTACTTTATTCAATCATGCCGCCTCTCGATCCATGCAGGACGCACTGAGTATTCTCATCAACCCTTCAAGCTCAAGATCGGCGTGTGTGCCTCTCGTGCGGAACTAGGAGACAGGGTAAGCTGTTGAAAGGCACACCGTGTTCCCGAGATCACACCTTCTAAGCGATCTGTCCTGGTTTGGACTAAACAACGATTTTTAGTGCGGCAGAGTGTGCGGATAACACTATGGCACATCAAGGCAAGCGGTTTTCTCAATTCAGTTTGTGGGCAACAGGAATGACAACCCTCTAGAAGATCTACTAGCGTTGGTGAACGCCCCTGAGAAAAGTTCAGCAGGTATGGGCTAACCTGGGAACATCCGTGCAGATGCACGTTACGTGCCAACGGGCTGTGCCAAGCCTACGGAAGTCTCGAGCGCATGGACATCAGGCATCGAGTGTCGCAATCCGCACGCACTTTGCAGTGCATACTCACACGGCACTAGGAGAACTTCAGCTTCGTCCGTTCGATTCGCTTCACTTGAAATCAGATTTTCAGCTCCAAACTGGAATCTAAGCTCCCAAAAATTCTGAAGGTGTCCCGCTTAATGTCTTCAGAATCTCCTCCGCCCAAGCCAACAGCAGCACCCTCCCCGGTGAGTGTCCGTATATGTAACCCTGTGTTTCCCAGGCATGATAGTTTCCTCACTTCTGCGAATGTTCGACACGAACTTCGGTTTACTTCTCTCATTCGCTTGAAACAGCGACGGTGTGAGAAACCCTTTTCGAGAAAAAAAATATGTTGGGGTTTCCTGAGAGAAATATAGGTTAGGTTTGCCTGACTGCGTCGTCACCTTTCAGCCGAAGAGCGTAGTGGTATCGGGGTGCCGCTATTCTCAGGCAAAACCTGCTTCTGTGACCCCTGCGAAGCCGAAGCCGACCCCATCGGCACCGAAATCGAATATGTTCAAAGCTTTCGACTTCAATCTTGAGAGTGGGGCGGAGGCAGCTTCACAGTTTACTAAAAGTGGAGAGGTCAGTTTGCTCCGCTCTTGATGGTGTCACACCCGCACAAAGCTTTCCAAACAACCTTTGAAGATTATTCGAATTTACACGTGCGTTTGCATTTTCCTGCCTTGAGGGATTCTCTTGGCTGCACGTGTCTCAGTATCTAAACGAGTGTGAAATCCTGTCACGGCCCTGTTCCCACGGGAGATGGCAGTACTGATGTAGCAGCATTTAGGATGTCTTCGCGAGGCGCATGGAAACCTTGCAGTCCTGTGCTTCGAAAGCCGCTCTTTCAAAAGGTGGCTGAAGCGCGTTTCGTCGCGTGCGCAGGGTCTTCGCGAAGCAATAAAGAGCGGAAACACGGAGGCAGTTAAGCACCTCCTTAAGGAGGTGACTCGCAGTTTCTACCTTGCTGCGCTAACAACTTTGAAACTTGTTGATGGTGAAGGACCGTCTTTGCAGTTCTAGAGTTTTAACGACCCTGAAGAGAATGAAACCATCAAATGAAGGTCAAAATCTGAAAGAGCACTCACGGTGTGGTTTGGTGTGAGCGATGTGGACGCACTTCAGAAGGTGGATCCTAACTTCTGTGATCAACAGGGTATGACGGTTCTCCACGTGGTACGTCCCGACAAAACTGACTCAAGCTGTGGCACACCTGCATCACGACAACACGCTTTCCATTAGTCTTGCGTTTACTCTCTCTCTCTGGAATAGGCGACTGGCCTCATCTTTGGAGTGCGCATTCCGAGCCTTTTGCAACTCGTTTTTCATCCACCTTATCAGACAGGCGTAGAAGCAGCTTGCAGAGCACGAGCATGAAGTCTTCTGCACTGCCCTCAGATTTTTTTGTTCCCACACTCTTGAACCTGGAGCAGCTCGAACTCTGCAGATATAAAAGTAGCGTTGCGAACTGTTCACTGTTTTGCAGGCCTCCCTATTCAACAGAACTGATATCGCCATTGTATTACTGGAAGCGGGCGCCGATGCTCACACCAAAAACGGTCAAGGTGTTTTCCCAACATATGTTTGCTTGCATTTGGACAGGGCCACGGTGCAAAGTCGTTCTTGTCTTGATCCGTTTTTGGTGTCTGTTGCGGGCTCACCCTCAGTCTATGTGAGCCCCAGACCGTGTTTAGACAGGAGCCTCTTCGAAAGAAATTTGCTCAATGGATAGTTGCTGTCTCCTTGCAAGTGCATCCTTGATAAAGCTAACGTGCGTACCGTACCTGCTCAAGCTGATGCTCTGACAAGGAAAGGAAAGAGGAGGTGCTTCCAGTTTCAAGTGTATGTAGTCTGTCCTTCTTGAAGGGCCCTCCCGAAACTGGAGAACTAAAGGATGTGACCGGAGAGGTAGCGACTGCCTGTAATTGCAGGGGAGACGCCTTTGGACTGTGCTCCGGTTATGTTGAGTAGTAAAATGCAAGACTGGCTGAAGGCCAACGGTAGTAAGCCTTAAGGAGATGCACAGTGTATGTGTACTCCTACATTCACTTGATTTTCCGTGAATGAAATCCGTTTGTGGCAGTGTGCACTTGGTCAGATGGCAGTGTCGTGAATCCGCACCTGCTACTTACGACTTTATCCTGCTGGAGCCATACAGCAACAGCAGCTTCAGTAGTAGCAGCAGCGGCGGCGGCGGCAGTTACTTTGGAAGTATTTGCTTACACAACAACTGAATAGGAAGTGAGAAAGAAACAAGGACTTCCTATTTCTATTCCATTGTATGTACCCATTTATAAGGTGACTCGTTTATGATTGAACTCTAGAATATTTTTCATAGAAACTGCTTATGGGTCAGATATCGTGCAAGATTATATATCATGCACTATATAAGACTAACTGAGCTACGGTATGTCAGTTCTTCACATCATTCCTACGGTGCATTCCCTGGACCCCGTAGTGACGCCCTCTTTTGGCATCAAAACCATGCAACCAGCACCGCAATGAGTGTCATCATCGATGCAAGCTGTCGCCCCTGCTGCAAGTTGCATGGTACTTCGAGGGGTCCGTGCATGCTACGTTGGCTGGTCGCAACCAGGGGTGGACAGGTATATAATGGTTTGGCTTATATAAGCCGATTATATCGCTAATGGGGATATAACTATAAGCGTCGAAAATCAGGCCAAAAAGACGCTTATATTATATCCGATATAAGCGTCTTTGCTTATATAACTATAAGCGCATATATCGGCATATAAGCGCTTATATCGGCGATATAAGCGCTTATATCACCACCACCTGGTCTGATATATTATACTGGTACTTTTATGGCTTTTAGTAAATGTTTGATTTATTTTCTTTTATATATTTTCTTGGCTTTTTGATTTCAATATGTGTCTACACACTGTGCACTGTCATATTCCGCTTGTATGACGTATCACTAAATGAAATCAGATATAGAAAATCCTGAATTCGCCCACGAACTGCTAAATTTAGGGGATTATAATCATTAAATTGTGCTTATATAAGCGTGTTTATGCTTATATAAGCGTCGATATAATATAAGCGTTGACGCTTATATCGACGCTTATATAAGCGTCGATATTACCATTATATCACCTCGACCCACGGTTATATAAGCGCTGACGCTTATATCTCAAGAATCGATATAACTGTCCACCCCTGGTCGCAACCCCAAGCCGTGGATGGTTATTGGGGTATCGCACGATGCTCTCGCATGTTATTCGGGTCATGTGATACTTTCGACCAATGATCGTACACCGATCTTCTGTGCATTGTCATTCGGAAATCGTGACAGTGATGATCATTATTATTTAGCCTGCTAAAAATGATGACGTTCCGTCAAAACTGTGCATGCGTACTGCCAAATATCATACGTGGAGGGTTCACAATGTTTTTTAACAAGGCCACAATAGGAGAATTGCAGTATCTTTATGTCGGGAAAGATTAACCAGTATTTTGACAGGGTGAGATAGTGCTCTCCACAATAATTACTTCAAGCTAGAACAGCCTCCTCTGGGCTGCAATTCATGTCGTATACTTTAAGTGCGCGCCTCCCGAATATCTGATGAACCTAGTATTCTCAGGTTAGCATCAATCACGCTCTGCCACCTATACAAATCGTATTAAGGGAATCAGCACATTCATTGCCCTCTAGCGTATCTAGCGGCCTCTTGCCCTTATCCTTCGAGGGGCCAAGTCTGCTTCGCCATCACTGTGGATATTTCCAGACTTGTCAGATTGGCCTTTCGGCTCAGATACGGTTGCCGCACACCTCGGACTCGAACACAGCTAAAATCAGCCACAAACCTCCGTCCGTCCACGGATTGGCTTGTCATCATTCTGGGCAGGCACCCGTGATGCGCCCTTCGGTACCCATGTGAGTCCATCATTCGCATCCATGATCACTTGTATGCCCCGTTTCTTATTACGATCACGAGCTTCAGCTTGTTCATCTGGATCGTCAGCTACCAGATAGATAATCGAACTCGCTGACGTCATCCTCAGAGTCATAGTCAACCCCCGTGTCATACTCATAATCAGTGCTCGCCTCGCCGGTGTCATCCTTGATGGCAGTGGCACCAGTGTCAACAGCGTCATCCGCGTCATCTGCAACTGATAGATTCTCACTCCTCCAGGGTACAGCTCATTTATCAGAATTATCACTAGTCGTAGGCGTCACTTTCTTTGGACGACCAGTGCAGGGAATTCCGCGATAATCGCCTGTCTCTATTTTCGGCACCCAAGTATTACCAAAATAAGCACCACTGATGGGAAATGAGAATGGCGTTACTGGCTCTTTCGCTCTAGTGGCGTCTTCAAGAAACCACCTCTCTTACGCTCCCAGCGGCGTAGCGCTCTAGAAGACATGACAATAATATGCTGCAAGGACCCTTCGAACTTACTGACCGCAGTGTCTCCGGCAAACATAGTCAATGGTTCTGGGGTTCCCTTCCGTATCCAGCTCCACTGAGCTGCTCCACTGGGTAGAAGTACGATCTGCCAGTTGAACGGTTGGGATGTACTTATGACCCCTGGCACATTTTTTACAGTCCGATCAAAAGTTCTTCTACGGCTGAAATTGGTTAAAAAAACTCTGAAAATTAAGTATGAACTATCTGAAGTATTTCTTTTTACCGTATTCATATTTCATCCCTACTATCGGCGAGTAGAAGTCTGAAACATCATACCGTCGTCCATCAACATGCCTGTCGATGTGGCGTAATAAACTGCACGGTTTCTGAAGATCAGAATTCGGGACGGTGATTTGTCCATTTAAACCGTTCACTGAAATGAACAAGTTATTTGCATTCAATCCTGCGTACCGCAGAAAGACGATAGATCGCGGTAGGAATCTATCGCGGTAGGAATCTATGGAAATTTAAAATTTAAAGGTGTGATCACAAGTAAGGTTAGGTCTCTCTCTTTCTCTCTACTGTCGCAAGCGACCTGCTTGACCACTGAACCGTACCCCCATAAGTCACTGCCCAGCAGCTGTTGTGTTCGGAATATTTCAATATTACCGTACACCAAACACAACACGATGCGTTTGCATATGCATTCTAATTTGTGGTAGGAACCACGCTTTCGATTTACGCGCGAAGAAGATCCGTAAGGATCATGGACAGTTATTGTATACGCGCGTTGGTCGACGTTGAGATCCTGGTCGGCGCCGACGCCGTTTCTCTTGGCCACGTCGTTTATTCCACATGCTCTTGAGGGGGCGTACTACACCACAGCTTTCTGACACATTCCTCGACAGCCTCACTACGACTTTTGGCCGCCGTCTGCGCTCTATCTCCGCATTTGCCCTCGCTCCACCTATATAGTCTTCGTCATCATGGTTGCAACTAGATCAGTAACACGCTATTCGATGAAAACGACCTTATGGAATGTCATGTTTCAATTTAATTGACCGAGGGCCAATGCAAGCACGGACTGACGTTGCCCTCCTCGGGGCAGCTCAACTCTTGCTGGAAATGACAGCCTGACTAGTTCGTACAGTCAGGTGTCATATCCAGTTTGTCATTCTCGGTGTACAGTTAGTGACCTAGACTCAGTATTTATGTCCATCTATACGAGTCTAGTGATCCGTTTGTTCACCGTCGGCTGCGGATCCCCACTGCCTGTTTCAGCTGTTTCTAGCAGGTTATGGACCCTTTCACGCTTGCGTGAACTGATTTTTGGCGTTGGATTTTATTTCTTTATTGCTCTATCTTCTCATTGAGCGTGCCCTTCCCTCTTGGGGCACTAGGAATCTGATTCCCGTCTCTCGCTTAGATTCAGTTGGTTTCGGCTTTGGGCAGTTACGACGAGGTGGTGCTCTACGATTTTTCTTGAGTGGTTTCTTATTCGTATTCGCTTTCTTATATGGATTTCACTCAGATTTCTTCGAGCGATGAGCTCACAGCTCTTCTAGCTTCCATTGATGGCAAGTTGGCGAACCTGGACTCGCTGAACCGCTCGCGCACTGTATCGCTCGTTTCTTCTATGGCTCGCGCGCGCTCTTTCGCACTTTCGGAGCTCAGATCTTTCGGCCGCATCGTCGGCGGTTTCATCACCTATTATTTTGCAGGTGGTTGTCTCTGACAGTGGCACACTGATAGGTGGTGCTCAGACCGGCGGGTCTCATGACAAAAGTTCCGGGAAATCAGCAGTTTCGTTTTGTGAGATGGGAATTGGCGATGAGCCCGCGATTTTGGGTGTTCGATCAGTTCATTCCCAGGTTACCACCACTAGACCCTCCCCTGGTATCCCTGGGGCGAGTAGCGCGCACGCACAGGCCCCTCCTGTGAGTCGCAAAGTTCATTATATTCATGCGCCCCCTACTGTGACGCCTCCCTATATGGGCTCTGGGGCGGTACGCACTTTTGAGGAGTTTGATTCTGATGATGAGGAAGATGAATCGGAGTACCCTGTTGGGTATTTCGATGATTCTGAAGACAGTTTAGAAGAGGAAGACAAGGATTATGGCCACTTGGCCCCTCCGCTATTTTCAGATTCTCGATTGGAACAGGGTTCTTCGTTGGACACAGGTCTCCAGCTGGAATCTTATGGCGGAGTTTTGCAACCCTCGATGGAGGAGGACTTTTTACCGCAACGCGAGTTTTCTGCTAGGTTACATAAAACCCCGGTTATTTTAAAATAACCCGGGGTTATAACCCATAAACCCGCGGGCAACTTATAACCTGTTATAACCTCCCGGTTATTTTTTTCAAATAACCCGGTTATTATAACTAAAATAACCTGACTACGTTAAGTGTGTATGCCATAATTGGGTATTCGTTGGGCTATTGGCTATACTGAACGAACAAGTGAACAACTGAACATTGATATTCAACATGTCAATAGGAGATAATAACTTGATAATAAGCTAGGACACCGGCTCGGGATAGCATGCAGATATTACAATATACAAATTTATCATCAGGAACCAGTCACGCAGGCAGAATCACGCACAAGACCCAAGAGTGCACGGGAGAGGAGCAGAGGACTTATGCATTTTCAACGAATGTATACTTTAAACTTTATGGGTTCAGCTCTTCATATCTTGATATCCATATTAATCATAGAAGGTGTTCAAGCTAGCAGGTCTGCGGATAGTTCTGCCAAACCGGGTTGTGGCCGCAGGCGCCGTGTGTTAACACTCCTACTCCTAGCTCACCTGTGACGATGGATCGCAACCAACTCCTGCTTCAAGTCGTCATCCACGCAATCGAGACCTTTCAGCTTCTCTTGCACCTCAAACATGTGATATTGTACCTTGCTCGCAGTGGGCAAGTCAGAATCTGTCAACCGCAGCAAGGCCACTATAGGCTCCATCACACGCGCACATGTGCATATCCTCTTCACCGGCGCAGGACGCATATGCCGGTGCGAGAACAAGACTGGCTGCTAGTAACGCTGCTGCTGCCGAAAGCCCCGGGACCCGTGGTTCCTGCTGGAAGTTATCACAGACTTTCACCGTATGCAGGCATACCGTCGCTGTCGGTGTCGCAATAGGTAGAGCCCTAGCTAACGGGAATTTCGTAATCAAATCGAATTTGGGCTGTAGATGGCCGCGAAGCCCAATGAGGGCCCTGTGCCAAGCCATGATAGCAAGATGATTGTGATCGCTGGCCGCCTAAGATGGTCTCGATGTTAGGGAAAATCCTTGTAGAAGCACAACGAACCGTGCAGTCGAGTGGAGACCGTGCTTTCATGCTGTGTACGATTGTACAAACGGAATGTAGTAGTGTATTGTAAGCCGTAGGATGAGAGTCCGACTAGGACTAGTCCCATATTTTACAATTTTAGAAATAACCGGGGGTTTTTTCACGAAAATAACCTGGTTTTCCAAGAAATAAAACGGTTTTTCCAACTAATAAAAACCCGGTTTTTCGACAAGAAAAAAACCTGGTTTTTCGTCGCTGCAGGTTATTTTTTTATAACCCAGGTTATAACCCCGAAACCCCGCGTCGCCGTATAACCGGTTAGAGGTTTTATGTAACCTAGGTTTTCTGTGGGCACAGTTTCATTTAATGAGCCAGACACAGAAGAATTTGAAAACGATAATTTTCCGGAAGCAGCTTTCGCTGAAGGAGGAGAGTTCGATAAAGGTTACACCGCAGAGGAGTGGGCCGCCTGGAACGCAGGGGCCTACGGTGCTCAGGAGTATGGTGGTGCGCGAGAGGAGTTTGCTGAGCATTTTGACAGCTACGATGGGGAAGAGTATTATTCCGATGATTACTGATTTTCTTTTACTGACCGGCGGCACGTTTCTCTGGACGCTAGCCAATTGCTGTAGGTGGGATCCGGTTTATTTCAGCAGCTATTTATTTATTGTTTCTAGCCACTTGCGAGCAGCGTTTATTTTTTATGGCACATTATTCATGGGCGGATTCCCTTTTCACAATGCCACGGACTGCACGCTATATCGACCGGCAGGACTTTCTTGTATTTGTTGCTAAGATCCATCATGCAGACCGGCAGCCTCTTATCATGTTGCCAGCCACTTGCTGGAAAAGAGAGTTTTGATCGGCGGAGACATGTTATTTCAATCTCGTAGCTCACAGCTCACTCACATCTTAGCATGTAATTTATGCTTTAGCACTCAACCACATCTTGGACCTAGCTAGCTCCTAGAGTTAACCGCTTACATTTCTTTCAGTAAACTCTAGTAGCTAGGGTGGTGTGCTGTCACAAGCTGTACACCTCAAATGAGGTGGAGTACTGGAAATGACAGCCTGACTAGTTCGTACAGTCAGGTGTCATATCCAGTTTGTCATTCTCGGTGTACAGTTAGTGACCTAGACTCAGTATTTATGTCCATCTATACGAGTCTAGTGACCCGTTTGTTCACCGTCGGCTGCGGATCCCCACTGCCTGTTTCAGATGTTTCTAGCAACTCTTCCCTGGTCCCCACTGACTCTGTACCCCGTGGAGGCTGGGCCTGGAGGTTGGGTCGTGACGAGCTCACTGCCGAACCCCTCATACCCTGGTCGAGCATACAGCGGGGAAGTCCCTTGCCAATCTGGCTTGAGCCGGATGCGGGCCTTGTGCTCCCTTGACTGGACGACGTCCAGCAGCTCTGAGCGCCGGACATCGTCGAACTCCTCTTCTGCAGGGGAGCTACAGTCACTAGCTCGGTAAATCTCCAAGCGCCCTGGGGCGCTGGTGAGATTCCCTTGCTCATACCCCACGAGGGGAGAGAGGGAGGGCGTTACCGGTTCCGGCACCGGCTCCTGACGGACGAACCTACTACCCGCACTCCTGCTGGACGCAGGGGGTGGGGAGAAGGGGGCTGCTGAGGGGTTCAGACCCTTAGCCGAGCGGTCCGAGTCCGACTCTGAGCTGGCGCTCGCCGCCTGTGCCGGAGCTCCGGACGACGCACGCTTCCGGCGCGCGCCGGTTGCCGTAGTGTAGAGCTCAATGCGAGCTCGGACACCGGCTCGGCCCCACTGACTCTCGCTGGTGAGGGGGTTCCCGGTAGTGAGGCCCTGGGGGGCTCACCCGACAACCCCGGGGGGGTCCTCAGAGGCGTATGCACCGGTGTAGCCTCGGGGGCTCCACCGCCGTATTGGCGTGCGAGTGCACGCCGCACTCCCCCCCTTTCACCGGAGCGCCAATCCCGGCCGTCCGACCTGCCAGCCGCGCCCCAGAACTCCGAAGAGCCCTGGCCGACCGACAGACCCGCAGCGCGAGATCCTGACTGACCGGACCCTCCGGCCGAGCCGGG
>LGRX02000152.1:158600-170282 GCA_001247695.2 Cymbomonas tetramitiformis
CCCCTAGGAGTTGCTTTTTGCCGTTGGGGGGTCAGCACCCCCCCCCTAGAACTTGCACTCGCGCACACTGCGGGGCGGGCGGGAGTGCCCCACGGTACCACCATAACGCGCGCGGGGCGAGCGGGAGTGCCCCACGATACCACCATAACGCGCGCGGGTCGGTTGGGAGTGCCCCACGATACGTGCCCTGTGATACCACCATCACGCTCGCGGGGGACGGGAGTGCCCTACGATACCCCCATCACGCTCGCGGGGCGGGCAGGAGTGCCCCACGAGACCACCATCGCGCGCGTGGGGCGGGCAGGAGTGTCCCACGAGACCACCATCGCGCGCGTGGGGCGGGCGGGAGTGTCCCACGATACCACCATCGCGCGCGTGGGGCGGGCGGGATTGTCCCACGATACCACCATCGCGCGCGTGGGACGGGCGGGAGTGTCCCACGATACCACCATCACGGGCGCGGACTAGTCACGCAAGGATGGTGGGGGTGGGAGTGCCCCGCGCTATCGCCTCACATGTTATATTATTATGCGCCGCAGGCGCGAATTTTTGAACATCGTTCCCGAATTTTTCGTTGAACACTGGAGTTATTCTGAGGCAAGGGGCTGTGCTCAGACCCCCCCCCTAGGACTTGCATTCTACCCTTGGGGTGAGCGCCCCCCCTAGGGACTTGGATTTTGGCGTCAGTCGTGCCACTTCCCCCCTCAAGTATCATCCCTGGGAAGCCCCTGGCATGGCGCCGGCCCGACCCCTCCCACGACGACCCGACTGACCGAGGAATTCCTCTCCATCCGAATACATTATGCGTGCTATGCGTGCAATCTAAGTAAGTGGAAGTGCTTTATGCTACGCGCGGCAACCAGCACCCGCCGATCCAGTTGTCATGCTGTCATACTGTCATGCCGTCATCGGGTCACATTGTCAACCCCCAGACATCTGATACTCATTTTCATCGTCTCTTCAATCTGAACCCGAATTCGACCGTAGTCCGATGATCTGACCAAGTGTCACCATGACTGTCATACGGCACTGTCATACTACTGTACTATCATAGTGTCATATTATCATACCCCGGACATCTGGTACTCATTCTTCTCGTATTCGCAAACCCAATTTCACTGTCACCGTGCAACCCCACGATACTCTTACGATGACTCAACTCCGTCAATCACGCAGTGCCTCCTGGCACATTTCCATTGTGTGGGATTTTAAGCTTAGTCGGGAATTTTAGGTCGAAAACCGAGTAAAATGCCCGATTCATGCAATTTTTGTGGGAGTCTACACTCTTGCTTCTTCTCTTCTTTACACTTTCGGACTTATCTTATTCTAACTATTAAACGACCGCACGAGGTATGATTTCGATACTACGGCGGTCCACTATCCGGAATAGGATTTCGCTATTCACTTCAAGTATGCTTTCAATGTATGCTTTCAATACAAATATACAGCGGTTACGGTTTCGTACTTTTTATGTTACACTTTTCTCAGTTCAGTTCTCATCTCCGAAACTGGTTACACTTAGAGTTCTTATACATTCATGAACTCTTTCCATAACTCAACTGTACTGAGTACTCCGTACAACAGGCTAGGCACCTCACATCAACATCATTCTGATCGGTCATACTGTACTCCGTACTGAGTACTCTTGCATTTTGTACTTAGCCGTTTTTCTTGCTCTTGTGCTTGCCTCCTAGCACAATTTCAGCGATTTGGACCATTGCGAAAGTTACGAATCTAACACCATAATCGTGGGGCGCATTGGCGACATTTTCCCGTTCCATAAACTAAACAAATACGATTACACTTTTTACCGCAAGTTTACCGTAACTCTCACGATATCTACAAAATTTCCAGTACAAATCCATCCCAACTGAGTCGTGGAAGTGGTCATATATAATAACATATTATCAAATTGCGAGGAGTCCTGCATTAAAAAAAATATCCTTAACATTTGGGTATCCCTTTATCATACAACTTAAGGCGCTTAAGCAATATCAAACCATGACAATTCGATATGTACATCAATACATACCATAAATGAGGGCTGATTGTAATTCGATATGTATAGACTACTTCTCCCGATATCTATACACTACTTGTCCCGCGAAGGGAGGATTTTGTATTTCATCGATTTGTACCTCACTGGTCGGGGACGGAATGATCAATGTCTATCTTTGTATTAACATTACATTATGGTAACCGACGATTCTGAGTCATCCTTCTACTATACAACATGCATAGAACACTCCCACAATTGGTCAAATCATGTATTTGATGCCGATTTTATCGATGTGGCATGGACACACAATCCAGAGGTTTGTGTCAACTGGACCTATCTTGAGCTGAAGTATCTACTTGCGATGCCTCAAATAAATAACCATATAGTTTGATCCACACCGTAAAGTTCAGCACGACTTAAAAACTGCACCACAATCGGAGCTTAATTTTTAATGGGAACATGAAGCAGACATGTGCACCATTAAAAGTGCACCACATACCTGTTACCTAATGAGGCACTATGCGAACAAGGTGGCATTTGCTAGTACACAATCATTGCATCGATATGCTCCATCAGAATAAGAACAAGCCTCAAACACCTCCCTAGGTTTCTACCACGGTCTGTGGTATACAAGCAAATTTTCATTTTTTGCAGAAATATGAATACCATCAGTTCACACCAGTTAGACACTTCATACCACAGTGAAGTAGACATGTTCACAAGCTCACTCTTCGAAGATTTGAATGACCATGGTTATTTTTGTGCGGCACTTTGGGCATGAACGATTGCGCTGTTCAGGCTGCAAGTGGTCCCCATTTGAAGCACACACCCTGTCCGTTTTTTGGGCAGCATTATTATGTTCTGTGGCGCAGTTTTTGCACAGGACTCGGTGGCCGCAAGGAACTACCACCCACAGGTCATTACATTCCTCGAAGCAAACAACACACTCCGAAATCCTTCTGATCGGAGGCGGAGGCACCACCTGGCAATTTTCACCGTAGCCGCCACACCAACTTCAGAGAATGGCAGGCAACGGGACAACATATAGGAGAGGTGTTTCAATTTCTTGCAGGTGAGCACTATTCAAACACAAACCCTTGTCTCCGGTAAAAGGGAGCCTACCATAAGATAAGTAACTAAAAGGAACACTTGTGGACGAGTGCAAAAACCAGAACCAGAAAACATGTCACTGCAACCTTTCGACAGCAAGATGCCCTAAACCTGGTGGTCGATACAAATCTAATGGTAAAAATTGGCAGATAATCCCTATCTTTGGATGACCACCCGTGTAGGTAGTCTGTCCTAACCGTGGCAACAAGCCGTACGTGCCCCTTGTCTGCGTGGGAAAGGAAAAACTGATAACTGGTGAAAAGCTATCAGAAGTCCTGCGCTGACACACCAAGGAACAGAACAAGGCAGCTTTTCACGTGACTATTCACTTGTTCAGAGCAAATTTGTTAGTGTCAAGGGGCTCGGAGAGCATCTTAAAAAGAAAAAAAGGAAGATGTAGAGTCCCCTCCTGATATCGATATGCAGCAGAACAGATGGGTTTTTTCTCCTCTGCAAACGACGGGCCACTTTCAAGTTATGACAGTGCTTTCGAGCGCTTGAACAAACTTTGTTGCACCTTTTGTGGTCCAGTAGTGGCCCACAGTCTGGGTGAGAGCACGAGCTCTAAAACCTTTGAGAAAGTCTTCTATTCGACAAGATTTCGTACGTTCCTATTTTATACTCGAGCTGCGGCGCCTATAGTGCACCTCCAGGACTGTGGCCACTTGACGCCAGGTGACTACTTTGAAGAGGGTCAGTGTATGCTTAGTTTGAAGGTCCGTCAGTGAATGGTGGCTACTAGAAGCACAAAAAGATCAGGCAGCTGCGAAGCGTATGATGAAACGCTCATGTTCTAGAGGATGGAAGAGCTCGCAACACAGCTGCGGGCATGCCAATGCCAAAATCAGAAGACTCACAGTTTCGATATAAATACGAGCCTAACGTTGAGAAGCAACCGGTTGCCTTAAAAGTGCACCACCAGTCAACCTCAAGTGAGCTCCATAAAGCTGGTTTCTGAGTTTGTGTACAAGCAGGCGCTGGCACCGGAACACTTGACAACTAAGAAGGTTTAGCTACTTCAGATGTATTCTGAAATACGTTCACTTCTGCGGGGTTTTAGTTTTTGTAAGGAATAGACGATTGCCCTGGACTTGGTATCCTATGAGCAAAAGCGTCGTACGTCACTTGCAGCGTATGCGTCAAGAAACCGCGGTGACGACTAAAGAATGACGAAACTGCAGCTGTGATTGAGAAGGGCTGCAGCAGGAAGGGATGAAGGCACCCTAAGAAATAGAAAAAGCGAACCCTGCCTTAACCTTAAACCTCGTGTTAAAGAATGAAGAAGAGCACCTCGTGTGAACAGCCAGCCGTTCAAAGGGAGGTGTGATGCAACAAACCAGCGAAAAAAACTAAAACACAGAAACGAAAAGATGGCCCGTCATGCTTAACAGCTGAATAAAGAGGGTTTGACGGTAGCTCGTCAGGTCTTGCAGCACAACAGGAAAAAGTCGAGGGGGTACTTTCCCAACCCCTTTAACGAAAATACAGTTGCGTAGAAAGACGGGCTCTAGATTGCAATACTTTAAGAGAGTGGGAAGTCAAAGGCGCACCGGCAGAACAGGACTTCCAGCGCACATCTGTTGTTGCATATGCAACGCTCTTTGGTTGTCGGAGTCGGCACGTTGCGCAGCATACCCTTGTGACGGCGATGAGTTACCAGGTGTAAGAGGAGACGCTCGGCTGACGTTTGCTTGAAATTCACTTGGGAACCAAAAGGGAAACAGATCCCTTTGCTGTTGTTGCTGCTGCTGTTGAAAGATGTGATCGCCGGTGGAGGTAGTGTGCATACCAGGTAGCTGTGAAACACCCTGAGGGTTCCCAGGGGCTAGAGCAGGAGGTTTTTGCATAGTTTGGGACATCGGAGGAGAGGGCGGCGGTGATGAGGAGGAGGGCGAGGAGGAGGTAGAAGCTAGAGAAAGTGGATCGTTTTTCAAGATAGGGAACTGAGACTTGTTTTCGACCGGAGGAGGAGATACAGGACCAGGGCCCTGGGGTTGAGAGGGCACCGGGGACTGGGGTTGAGGAGACTTTTGTGAGGTGGTCCGACCCGCGGTTTGCGTGGTCCAACCTTGGGTAGAAGCTTCACGACTGGATGAAGGGATGGAGGTGCTCGCAGGTCGGGGAGGGGTTGATAGGGTGGGAAATTCTGTGGTGCTGTCGATATTTACAGCCGTCTGCGATAAGCTTAAGCTTTGAAGGGAAGGCGTTGGGACTACAAGAGAAGGTGACGTCGGTTGCCGAGAAGAAACGACACTCCAGGAAGCAGGCTCGGTTTCATTCCGATCTAGAGTTTGTTCAGCATTGAGAGAAGGAAAACTTTCCGAGACCACAGGCGTCTGACCAAGCACGTTTCCACTTGGCTGAGGTATAGAAACAAGAGAGCTGTCGTAACTTTCTTCGCCTTCATATCCTAAGTCTTCTTGATTCGGCCAGCGTCTTTCTGATTCGTCGTGATAAAACCCACATCCTTCGCCTCTCGGGCATATTCCACTATTTCGGTATGTGCTGCAGGGCCTTGTCTTATAAAGTGCACGATATTGATCGTCCGTATGACAAAACTTGCACGAGTCCCTGTTTTTGCACCCCACAGGCTTGTTGATGAAGTAACACATTTCTGGAACCGAGGGTACATGAGGAGAGAGCCGTTGCGTAGTTGGTTTTTTCACTCGCTTCGTACTGCTGACCCATTGTTCTGAGGTATCGTGATAAAATCCACACGTCTCACCATAAACGCATTTACCGTTTTTAGCAAACTCTGTGCAAGGGTCTGTTTTGTAAGAAGGGTGGCTGCGTTGCTCTTCCAACGTGTGGCAAAATGTGCAGCCTCCTCCTTTTGAGCAACTGCCTTTAGCAAAATCCAAACAAAGCTGTGGATATTTCGCGCCCATCTTGAAAGACAGTAACTTCAGGAAGGATCTCGAAGCCCGTGGGATGGCTATAGGTAAAAAAGAGTTGCCACGGTTGTTGGCGCGCGTATGAAATTGCAACGGCGGAATGCTGCTGCTCATCTGTGCATCTCTGGAATCGCGATCGCTTCCTTTGTATGCGCAACTTCGAACTTGCGCAGGAGACGAGAGGGTCACGATCCTCACGAAAGATCGCTCTTCGCTCTTTACCGAACGAGATGCGAGAAGTCGAAACAATGCCAATCGGATGATCAACATCATGTCTCAGCTCTCAGGCCTCGCATCGTCACACGATAGCAGATCAGCAGATTGGCAGTGGCAGCGGCATCGGCAAGCGTGTGCAGGAAAGTGCACGATCGTCATCGATGAGCAATTGAGCATGAGATGACGACATCGACAGCGACATCAACAGCGATGGGCATAGGATAGCCATAGCGGCACCGCACCGCACCGCACCGCACCGCACCGCACCGGACATGAGGATGAGCAGCGCAGCGCCAGCGCTGCGCTGGCGTGCAGCGCGCGATACATGTTCATAGATCCTGTGGTGTGTGGATGTTGTCATACGGTCACGGTGTCACAAGTATATAGTATTCTGTTCTCACGAACCGACGAAGTGCATCAACATCAAGTGAAGATGAAGTCCGTTTGCTTTTCACTCTCAGTTTACTGTCCATCTGTCGCCCAGATTTGGGACTTCAGCGTTCAGGGACCAATTTATTTAGTCAATAATTTGTCACGAAGTCGAAGTGGAGATTACTTCAGAGGCGAGACAGAGGGGGCATGGGCAGAACAATCTTCCTGTACGAATCCCCTGAATTTTACTATTGCTTCGGGAACCACTGAGATCTTCCCATGTGTTCTGTGTGAAGTGACGTTTAGCGCAACTGAAATTTCGCTGTTCACAAGACTGCTGAATAGATTTCTCTAAGATGGTATCACATTCAGTTTGAGAGGCTTCACGATATGCCTAAGTACAGCTCAGAAAGTGGGTTGTTTAAAGCTCACGGACCTCCTCGTTCGAAGGAGAAGGCTGTCGAAAAGACTTCCTAGCGTAGTGTCGGCTCCAGCTGCTTGGAAACGGAGCTTACCACATTCGCCTCTTTTTCACTGAGAGCTTTTCACAAGAAACCTTTTCTGTTATTGGCGAAATCCATACATACAGGGAACTTTTCTTACATTTAGAACGTGCTAATACGTTCAAGGAAAATTTTCCGCTCGACGATTTCATTCTCGGCTGGCTTGAATGCTCATTTTGACTCCTCTCAAGACCTTCCAAAGATGAAAAACATGCTCGCATTTGAAATGTACGTCCAAGCTAAATAAACTCAGGGTTGGAAAGCATTCAACCAACCATCACAGGTTCTTCGCCTTGATGGATGATAAACCAGTGAGTGTAACCCTTTTGTCAGTTTTCCCAGTGTCCCTTTCATTTTGCCTGCATTGTTTCAGGGTTTCAAATCGTTGGCACCCACACGGCTCAACATCTGGACGCTGCAGGTCAGTGAAGCTGCCGCCAAGCACGAATTCGAAAATGGCTCGAAACGCGTTTTCGAAGAACCAAGCTTCTCCAGCTCAACCCGCCCAGGTGAGTACAACGCGCAGTTACTAATCACTGTCACGACACTCGTCTTGTATTCGTGCGTTTGTTATGTTGTGAAAGTTGGCAGCCGCCGGCGAGTGCTGAAGTCCCGGAGTGTACTTGCGCAGGCTCCTCGCGCTCTGTGGCCTTTTCGGAACTTGGCCAACCCCCGAACAATGGGAAAGTGCACGAGAAGACTCCTGATACGGCCAGCAGAAAGCTCACAGCTCTGGGTAGCGATACCACGAGTCCCGAATCAAGGCACACAACGCCCAAGTCTCGGCTGGTGCACTCCCCATCTCCCTTCTCCGAATATGATGCCATAGGATGCCCATAGGATATATATATATATATATATATCCATAGGACGCCCCATCTCCGGATATGATGCCTTCTGCTTATGCCATCTCCCTTCTGCGGATATGATACCATCTCCCTCCCATTTCTGGACATGATGCCATCTCCCTTCTCTAGATATGGGGCTCCGAACCCTTCTCCGGATATGATGCCTCTATGTTTACTTGATACAATTCCTCTGGTACCAGGCCATTAATGAGGTCATGAATCTGCATAATGTCGTCGCCATAGGTGGTTCATCCCGATGCTTTGCATATAGCATTGTTAGATGCAATACGGGGACTTTGTTTGGGTAATGAAAGTTGAAGGAATCCACTGAAGACTTGAATTTTTCGTCTCACGCTGCACCTGTGTGGGTGGGTGTGTGGGTGGGTGTGTCTTCTGTGGTTGTCGAGAAAAGAAACAATCAACAGTCCGAGTACCGGAAAAGCGTACCCAACTCTCTGAGAAGGTCCGACAATCCTGCATCGATGCTAACAAAGGCATTGACACATCCACCGAGCTGGAAGAGACGCTTGTCAACAACTTCAAGTTCTTCAGGGAGCAGGACAAGGCCGTGAGGTATTCCCAGAGCGCTCGTCCGCGCGTGCGTCGACCCTCGACCCTCGACCCTCAGGGGATGACTTTGGCCCACCGGCCTCAGGAAAGCTGCAGTGAAACGAACGCAAAATAGTGCACATCGGGAGCCGGCTCCGCTTCGATTTGCGTAGAAGCGTCACTGCATCGTAACCACAGCACCGAGAGTTCCCTAGGCGAGCATGCAACAGCAACTCAGGTGGCGGCGAGGGTGGTTCAGGACGGAGCTCTGCGCTCATGTGAAGTTTCACAGCATGCGCAAGGATGAGGTGGTGTGCTGTGAGGTGACGGTCCCCCTTAACCGCCCAAGCTTCCATCTTCAGGATCATTAACCTGAAAGGGAGTGTGGGCAATCGAGGCTGCACGTCAGGAAAAGCTCGATTAGGCGGTGGAGTGTCCAGTGCGACGGCTGCTGGAAGGGCAAGTCGATGCCCGCACTGCCTTTGCTTGTGGCAGATACGCACGTGAAGAACCCGAGCCAACACTCCACGCGTGGTACACACGTACTTGATGCTGCACACGCCGATTCGTGTGCAATGCGCACATGACTGGCATGCAAGTGACGCAGGACGAGGCGAGAAGCGTGCACTGCGCTGCAGGCGCACATGACTGGCACGCAAGTGACGCAGGACGAGGCGAGAAGTGTGCACTGCGCTGCAGGCGCACACAACTGGCACGCAGGTGACGCAGGACATGTCGAGAAGCGTGCACTGCGCTGCAGGCGCACATGACTGGCATGCAGGTGACGCAGGACGAGGCGAGAAGCGTGCACTGCGCTGCAGGCGCACACGACTGGCATGCAGGTGACGCAGGACGAGGCGAGAAGCGTGCACTGCGCTGCAGGCGCACACGACTGGCACGCAAGTGACACAGGACGAGGCGAGAAGTGTGCACTGCGCTGCAGGCGCACTTTACTGGCACGCAAGTGACGCAGGACGAGGCGAGAAGCGTGCACTGCGCTGCAGGCGCCGACTGGCATCTGCAAGTGGCCTTGGGACGAGGCGAGAAAGCGTGCACTGCGCTGCAGAAGCACAATGCTAACATGCAAGTGACGCAGGACAGCGAAGCGTGCACTGCGCTGCAGGCGCACATTACTGGCATGCAAGTGACGCAGGACCGAGGCGGCGTGCACTGCGCTGCGAGCGCACACAACTATGCAAGTGGCGCAGGACGAGGCGAGCGTGCGCTGCGCTGCAGGCGCACATGCTGGCGTCACAAGTGACGCAGGACGAGGCGGGCGTGCACTGCGCCGCAGCGCACACAGCTGTATCTCACAAGCGACGCAGGGCCGGCGGAACGTGCACTGCGCTGCAGGCGCCCTGTGCTGGCATGCAAGTGGCCTTAGGACGAGCGAAGCGTGCGCTGCGCTGCAGCGCCTATGCTGGCATGCAAAAGTGACGCGCAGGACGAGGCGAGCGTGCACTGCGCCGCAGGCGCACACAGCTGGCATGCAAGCGACGCAGGACGAGGCGAGAGGTGTGCACTGCGCTGCAGCGCACAGCCACTGGCATGCAAGTGACGCAGGACGAGCGAGAGCGTGCACTGCGCTGCAGGCGCTGTGCACAGCATGCAAGTGGCCGCAGGACGAGGCGAGCGTGCACTGCGCTGCAGGCGCACACAAGCTGGCATGCAAGTGACGCAGAGACGAGCGAGCGTGCACTGCGCTGCAGGCGCACATGACTGGCATGCAAGTGACGCAGGACATGTCGAGGAGCGTGCGCTGCGCTGCAGGCGCACATGACTGGCATGCAAGTGACGCAGGACGAGGCGAGAAGCGTGCACTGCGAGTACACGTGGCTGGGATATAAGTGACGCAGGACCCAGCCCTGTTAGACTGCGCTGCATGGACGTCAATGGTAGATACGCAATTGACGCAGGACGAGCCAAGATGCGTGCGCAAACTCGGCATGAAGGCCATGCCGTGTATACTGTGCTGTATGCACACATGGCAGACACTGCGGCAGACTGTGAATGTACCAGCAGTATCAGAGATAATCTGTGTCTCAAATAGTACTTGTACAGAGTAGTGCGGAGTCGGGGCTTCGTGCTGAGGCCAGAGTGCTGGCCTCCTACTGGGCAGGCTGGTTCGGTTGTCATACAAGACAGATTTTATCCTAAGAGGTCCCACGCCTGCAGCGAGCTTTGCTAGAAGGAGTTCAGGCTGTTTGTTAACGAATACCCTCCGCCTCTAGCTCCCTGTTGTTATCTATGTTATTTGGCTGCTTGAGACTCTGCCTGTCTGTGTCACCTTTTGCTCTCTGTCACGTCTAGGTCAGGGTTACAGCGGCGGAACAGGTGTTTGCCGCTGTCATTGACTCTATTACCTCCAAAGCATTGAAAAGTGTAACACACTTTTCTCAAACGCAGCTTAAGTGCCAGAGACGGGTGCACTGCAGTGTGCGTCCTCGTGGCAGACGTGTAAGTGACGCAGGATGAGTCACGACACGTGTATCCCACTGTATCCCACAAACACAGGCTCCTCACATATGGGCACCTTGGGCAAGCATGGGAGAGTGTTCTCCATTAAGCGCGGGTGGGGGGCAGTGCTGTGGAAGTCTGACATGTCGCCGGCGATCCCCGCCCGAATTCTTAGAGCTCCGGCCGTTTCTGGTACAATCTGAGACATAAGTGCATTTTCGGTGCATCCTCGCCGTTAGTTACTTTAAATCGCCGGCCGCTCGACCAAATCTTCCACAGCACTGGTGGGGGGGGCTTTGTGCTGGGGCTCACCAGGGTGAAATCTGTGACAAGTTCTATATCTTGCTTTCCGGTGTCCTCGCTTGCTTCAAGAACTTAGAGGCAGAGGTATACGCGAGACCACGAGGGTTGCCCAAGGGATCCTCTGGCAAGAACAATTCTTACTGGCGGAGGGGAGCTATGGTCGTCAAATCTCACATGAAACGCATGAACAACACCCACGTGGATGTGGAGTACGCTGGGAGCATCCGCCCCGGGGAGGTGTTTGGGGACCGCGGCCTCATCCGTCGGCAGCCCCATCCGAGCACGTGCGTGTGTGCGAGGTAAGCTGCCCGAAGCTCGCGACCCTTGAGGCGCCGTTGCACTGCCACGCGCCCCGGCTGCTCCGTAGGATCAGCCGGCTGCCACGCGCCCCGGCTGCTCCACGGGATCAGTCATTGCACTGCCACGCGCCC